>JALPQI010001718.1:0-116878 GCA_025490895.1 Thaumatotibia leucotreta
GCCCCTGGTCCCTAATTCACCATACCAAGGCTGCGTTTCCACCAGAGATGTGCGAGGGTGTGTTTCCATACAAATGACATCTATTAATGACTCGAGCGAGGTGTAATTTGTATGAAAACACATCCTCTCACATCTCTGGTGGAAATGCATCCTTACAGGTGCGACAATTGTAAAATATCCATGTTACTGACTTCACAGACCTCCGTAGGCTACAGCTACCACTTACTATCCCTGGTCCGTGTGTTTTTGCCACCAATACAAAATGATTAATAAAACGTTTATGACGTCGTTCATAAACTACTTTTTATTTTCCAAAATTCGTGACAAGTGTCGCAAGGTATAGAACAATTTTCATTAGGTAAATTTTGCATGAAGTTCGGCTTACGTGGGAATCCACGTCATCTTCATCATCATCATGTCAGCCGGAAGACGTCCACTGCTGAACATAGGCCTCTCCAAAGATTGCCACAATGACCGGTCCTGTGCCATCACCCGCAACCAGCGAACTCCTGCGACCTTCACCAGGTCATCTGTCTACCTTGTGGGGGGCCTAATACCCACGCTGCGCCTTCCGGTACGTGGCCGCCACTCGAGAACCTTCCCGCTCCAACGGCCATCGGTTCTACGTTCGCTACAATTTACGTGTTTTTTGTGACAATTGTAATTTTGTTTTGCAAAAAAGTAGTTATTTACTGTATATTTATTAAAGTTCCTGCATTACGTACATTTTATGTTGGTGGCAAGCAAACCCACGGTCCTTCCGATGGTAAACGGTCACTGTAGCCTATAGACGCCCACGATTGGTGAAACAGTACAGTACAGTACAGGCTACATTTACAATTGTAGCCTGTCAACGGTATAGGGGCCAGGTGAACCGCTCAAATGTCTGTGGTATTTGTTATATTAAAACCCAAAGCAAAATGGCTGAATTTCAATTGTACCCTCTAAATCACTTCGGAAATTGTTTGTCTATCAAAACCAAAACACTGCGTGCTGGTTTGCAGTGTCATTCCTTCACCGTGGAAAATATTCCCACACGTACTAAGAAATTCGGCAATTCCTTCATATGCCGATGCCGGACTATTAAAAAGTGGAATTATTCTTTACTGGCACATGTGTTTCCGCATACCTAATAAGTTGGGACCCTTTAAACGAAGCGTGAAGAAGCATCTAGCGGGCCAGCAAGGCGGTGGCAACTAACAGGTTACTGATTGTCTCCTGTTCGTTGCCGCTGCGATTTGGACTCTACTTTTCACTTACGATCAGGTGGAATGGAGCCACTTTGTTGTGCCAACATAAAAAAAAACACTTGTGTATGTCCGGCTAGGCCATTATTTGTGTATTTATTTATTTAATCATCAAATCAGTCGAAAGACGTTCACTGCTGATCATAGGCCTCCCCCGAAGATTGCCACAATGACCGGTCCCGCGTCTCATGAAACTAAATATGGTCAGCATTCATAGTAGGTATTTAAATTATATTGTCTGCCAGATAGCTTGTACAGTCATGCTCACTTTAAGGTCTCTGCTTACGGTGGCGTCGTTGATCAGGTCGCCACTTTCCCGAAAGAAGGTTGAGGGAGGCGATGGCTGAGATACGCGTCATACTCGTGAACGGGTGCTGTTTGCGGAGACCGGTCTAATCAAGCTCACTCATGGCCTACATTCAAACAATTTTCCTGCTGTTTTTGACATGAGAAATTGAATTCGCTTCATGTCAGTTTATTAGGATTCCGTGGCCAAAATGGCAAAAACGGAACCCTTATAGATTCGTCCGTCTGTCCGTCTGTCACAGCCGATTTACTCGGAAACTATAAATGCTACAGTAACGAAATTTGGTAAGGATATGTGTTGTATGAACCGCTACAGGATTATGATACTAAATTGTAAAAAAAAACCATTGAGGTGGGGGCCCTCCATACATAAACTGAGGGATAGAAAAAAAATTTTTAGTTGTATATAAGCGTGTGGGGTATTAATAGAAAGGGCTCGTGCATAAATCATGCGAGGTTTTTTCGGCTACTTTTTGACCCCCCCCTCCCCCCTGCTGATGTTTGGTGAGTTTCTTGACTAAACCCAACCCCCCCCCTCCCTAGCAGTCTCACGTGTATTTTTTTCATTCCACTTTTAACGTTCGCTCGCCGAAATTCACAATATTTCTTAGTTTGTTCATCGTAGAAAAATACACGTGAGGTCTCCTTGTACCCCCCCCCTCCCCTAACGTGATCTTTCGTGATGTTTTCTTGGACCCCCTCCCCCCCTATAGAACCTCGCGTGATTTATGCACAAGCCCAAAGGTCTTTGAAAATGATATGAAGGTTTATAAATCTCATTTTTATTTAAGCAAATCGTTTTCGAGATATCAGCTCTCAAAGTCTGAAAATGTGTCCCTACCCCCCTCTATTTTTTTAAACTACGCGATATAAAATTCAAAAATATATATATGTTATGCACATTAATAAACTCTATCAACGATTTTTGGTTTGATTAAATTATCTCCTATAGTTTTTGAGGTACGTTGATTTACATGTATTTTTTTAAATAATACATTGATAATGGTACGGAATCCTTCGCGCGCGAGTCCGACTCGCACTTGGCCGGTTTGTTTATGATTAATTAATATTATGACGCATGGAGACTTTATACATCTCTGAAACATTTAGTGAAATGTATTCGTTTGATTTTTTTTACTCTGCCAACTAGAGACCGCTCTACAACTAGACACACTCTGACAACTAGAGAAAGCGCTATTGCTGGGCCTAATCGAATAAAGAATATTTCAACTTTGACTTCACTAGATCATCAGTCCACCTTGTAGAGGGGCGGGGGAGGCTTCCCACGCCGCGCCTTTTGGTTCGTGGCCGCCATTGGAATAGCTGTAGAACCGATGGCCGTTGGGGCGGAAAGGTGCTCGAATAGCGGCCACGTATCCGAAGGCGCAACGTGGGAAGAACCCCCCCTCACCCACAAGGTGGATTGATGATCTTTAGGCTGATGTGAAGAGGCTAATGATGAAAATTTTAAAACAATTTTTCGTAGTTACGAGTTTTTGGTCGCCCTTCGAAATGTTGACATTAACAAGTGCAATGTATTAGATACTGCGACCATATATAACATGGACGTCTAACGCCAGCTCAAAATCAATTGTTAAATTGTACCAAGATGGGCAGGACATACCTCTTTTCTTAACACCGCGCATATTTCGGCGCAACATCTTTGACAAAATGTTTATAGAATATAGCCCATCAAAAGTTTGATGGACCAATCACAACTATTTTTAAATGGCGGTTTAAGTTTTTATAGGTTGATATTGAAATTCATTGCCGTGATGCATTAAAGAAGGGGTGACATTTGTCAACTAAAATTCAGGACCGTTTTTGAAAGGCAATTTACTATGGCGTGCGGCTTCCATGTTTTATTTGTTCGTAGATTAGATACAACAAACATTATGTTTATTTGCACATTCATATGCCACAGTTTCACATTACTAATTACTATTCCGCGGCATGTTGACGGATTTGTAAATGCATTTCTGCTGATAATTATGCTTTATTAATTAATGCATACTCATGATCATTGAGTACGATAATACCTACTTTATATATCACTGGGATGGGATACATTATAAAACCGCAAATAAAGCATGTACCGATAAAAAACTGTATATTTCAAATAATAAAATCGGATCGATATAATTAGGCAGCTATAATTTCTAGCTTTGGAGGCTTTTAACCAGGAGGTCTTAACTCAGCTGATCTGATTGTAGTACTTTTTTGTCATCATGTACTCACAGTACAGATTTTTCGAAACCTCTTCCAAACTGTCTTTTCCAAATAGAATTTGTTTTTTTTTGTATGCAGCTTTTTATATTAGGGAGCTGTCGTCAAGATATGTGGCCATTCTTCCCGTGTTCCTTAAGATATCCTGGACTTTGCTATAATATTTTTACTCGTTTCTGATGCTGATTTCGCTTTATGTAACTATGCCAAAGAGACAAAGATTTGTATAGAATTAAATAATTGATTAAAGGCCCATAGAAAATTCACATAATATGTGTCATAATTACTCTCACAGAATATTACTGCGTCCAAGGCAGAGGTATATTAAAGAAAACGTGGAAATTCACCAGAAATATTGCTCACTTCTGCAGAATATGAAATCGTGTAGTGTGGTGAAAAAATAGATTTGGAAGGGGTTCAGGAGAACTTGTACTGTGAATACTAAGATTACAGTAGCAACAAAATGGACCAAAGGTAGCTAATTAAGCAAGACCTCCTAGTTCATTACAAATTACCCGAAGTTTTTCATTTGAATTTTCCAGTTTTTTTTTCGGTACACCCCTTATGTATATTTGACCAGCCATTGAAAACCTCAGATATAATAATATACAGGGTTATATTTGGTTCAGGGAGCAAGAGTGACAATAGACACAGTCAAGACATCGTAAAAAAATCTTGTTATTATTTCGTAGTTAAGTATGTCCTGTGTATGTCATAGTTAGCAACTTTTCCTCCCAACCCCAAAAACATGAAAGTTTTGCGAAAAACATGAAATTCGAAGCAAGTGGTGATGTTTTAAAACACGACATGAGTGTTTTAAATCGACACGAGTTACGAATTTCCTTTTTGCACGTGTCTCGTACGACGTTTTTTAGTACAGATGGCCCTCCGAAGTTTTGAACCTGACGTAAAATGAGCCCCGTCTCGCACTAGCGCCTAAAAAAGGCACCATCTGTATTAAAAAGGATTTTTTTTTATCAAACTATTTGAATAATATAGAGTCATGTAGGACATATACAGTGAACGTCAAAGATATCGTTTCAGATTAGATGCCTAATGCATATTTACACGACTTTATTGGCTGTAAATATATTTTTGGCAGTTAAACCGTAATTGACGTCGAATGTACCTACATGTCTTTAGATTGGTCTGAAATGTATTGCAATACTCTTACCCGCTGTTTATCTTTACCCCATGTGACTAATTTATTATCAAAAATCCAAATAATCTCATTTATTTTCAAAATATTTGATTTATTAATATTCAATTCAATTTATATTAATGAGTACGCTACACCGATTGACAATAATTGGATTTATCGAATTGAAATTGAATTTCATTGGTTTAATCGATGGCTGGCGTCAAACCCACTGAAATCGAATTAGCTTTCAGGTCGGCGCTCGGACAGCTGAAAGTGACACCAAGCGTATTCAGACGCGAAAATATAATAGCCAGCATAATTATATGTTTAATTTACGATAAGATATCATATTTATATCACATCATATTACATATATGTAGTCCTCCTCTGATGAGCACGTATATGGCTCGCGAAACCGAATTTAGTTTGAAATATCCGGTCACACTGTGCACAATGGAGCTGGCCCTGACTATTGAATGTGTAAGCGTAGGAGGGTATAGGTCGGGTTCTCCGGAGATGACGCTTTTGGTCCAGGTGTTCCAGTCGATCCTCTTCAAATGAGGCTACACCTTCTCTGACTCTTTTACGCCATTCCGGTCTCATAGACGCTAATTCCTCCCAGCGCTCTGACGAAATGTCTGCGGCTTTAAGGTTGCGCTTTAGTACGTCCCTGTAGCGCAGGAACTGCCCTCCATGACTCCTTTTACCATGAGCGAGCTCAGCATATCACATCAGCAGCCTATCTGCAGTGTTATTCACTAAGGAAACCACCTTGCTAACAGCGCTGTGTCAGCGCTGCGGCAGCGTCGAGCCTAAAAATGGTATTCACTAATGCACTTTAAATTACACTAGCGCTCGACGACGAATGCGGCGTGAGCTGCAACTACACTGCGTCGACAGTTACCGCCTACAGTTCGACGACGAGCGGTTCTACGTTAGTGAATACCGTTTTTCGCAGTGCTGCGCTCTCCGTCGAACTGAAGACTGTCTCGTCGTCGAGCTCGTTGACGAACGCAGCGTCGAATATGTGAATAAGAGAATAGCATAGCTGAAGGTGCATGAAGACCAAACGAGAATTCGTTCATTCTATCCTCCACTCTACGAAATTCGTTCGTTAAACAATACGTGATTCGTCGAAATTCGTTGATTTCGTAGAGTGGGGGATAGAATGAGCGAATGCTTGTTTGGTCTAAATGCACCTTCAGTCCACTGAGAGGCCTCTCCTATTAATTATGCGTATAGACGAATTAGGAGGTAAATGCCCGTAATTGCTACGCTGGATAAGCGGATTGGCGGTCGCAGTAATGTGTCCGCTATGATGACGCTTCTGCACACTAACAATCTTCTATCAAAGAATAGTCAGTGACACTTCACTCCCTTAGTCAACTCTTACAATACCCACGAGTAAAGTTGGGGTGGTGACAAATATATTCTTACTGCTCTTACCAAACGGTGCACCATGTAATTATGCCGAAGAATGCCAAGTGCTCAGCTTTCGCGACTAAATGCGCCTAATGCAGATAAGAATTCATTTTATTAATTTTTACTGTATAGTGCCTAATGCAGTTATAAGAATTCATTTATCATCTCTTCAACTCTTTCCGTGAGTGTCGTAAGAGTCAACTAAGGGATTGAAGTGTCATTTATTCAAGATGATGGGCAGCAGCGTCACCATCACTGAATTAGAGTTGGATAGAAGAAACAAGATCATTCATTTGTATGGCGGCCGAGCGTGTCAGATTTTGTACTGAAGTTGTTACTTGCCTATGATTTTAAATATGTCTCAGGCCCTTGAGTATTCATATTTTTTTGTGTGGTTGCAATTAATTTTACTTAAGAAGGCACTATTAATGTTTTTGTTCAGTTCAACTTACAAAATTCGACGTCCGAAAGCTGCAAGCTGCGATTAAAGACGGACAACTCAGTAGATTTTGACACGCTAAGTTTCTTCATTCCAGAATTTCTCAAAAAAATTTTTCAAAAAATCATAACTCGAAAACTACAAAAAATCGGCTAACATACATGGGGTATATTCTGATAGCTCATGACGTGAAGAATCTAAAAAAAAATTTTTGACGTCAAGGTTTGGACCACCCTGTATATGACATCTGTGGTCACCATAGTGGACACACTAGTGCGATCGCCAACCCGCTTGCCCAGCGTGGTAATTATAGTCTCCTTACGAATAGTTAATAGGAGAGGCCTACGCCCAACAGTGGATTGAGCTAGGCTGATGATGATACAAATATCAGTAGCCGTATAATTACTTTGCAAGTATCGATCACGTTAGGTTTCATTCGATATATAAAGCAGGCCATCGCGCTCGCTCCAATATGTCAGTGCAAGCGCGATAGAATGCTTTACGTATCGAGTAAAACCAAACGTACCTACTTATCCTTTACTTTCCAACTCATAAAATGAAATAACATTTATTTGACGGTGGTAGGGTATTTTTACTAGTACCCGCCTGGTTGGCTACCACCGTACATTCGGTGTAAACGCCCGTGAAATGACTTACCTTCGTGTTTGCCGTGTTTCGGGGTCAGCCGGTGTATTTACTAGCATCTAGCGGGCCAGCAAGGCGGTGGCAACTAACAGGTTACTGATTGTCTCCTGTTCGTTGCCGCCGCGATTTGGGTTCTACTTTTCACTTACGATCAGGTGGAGTGGAGCCACTTTGTTGTGCCAACGTTATTTTTATTGGGTCGGCAACGCGCATGTGACACCCTGAGGTAGCAGGCGCCCATAGGCTACGGTGACTGCTTTCCATCAGGCGGGCCGTATGCTTGTTTGCCACCGACGTGGTATAAAAAAAAAAAATATATTTATGACATGCACGATAGACATATACACATTTACAAATAAGTACACAACAACAGCTTGCCACAAAAGGGTCACAACTCAGCATGTAGCTGGCTAGGCCAGTGCTGTTCTTCCGTTGTGACCCACCAGGTACGTACACTAGCCGACAAGGCGACCACGCTGACAAACAAGTGAACACAGACACTCATTGTCATTGTCAGCCTCTGTAGCCTAGTTGGTAGTGACCCTGCCTACGAAGCTGGAGGTTTCGGGTTCGAATCCCGGCGAGGGCATTCTTTGTGTATTTATTTATCACAAATGTTTGTTCCTTGGTCATGGCTGTGTATGTATCTAAGTATCTATACGTATCTATCTATTATATATATCGTCGCCTGGTACCCACATCACAAGCCTTAATTGAGCTTACCGTGGACTAGGTCGATTTGTGTAAGATGTCCCAAGATATTTATTATTATTTATTATTTATTTATAGTACGGCTACAGTACGCTTAGCACACGATTGGTATGTCAGGATGTCGCTGCGAGATAGATTTTCCATCTTTTACCAACTATATGAATAAAAGAGGGATGAATAGTCTATCTCGCGGCGACATATTGTCGCACAGATCCTGCTATGCTATTCTCTTATTCACACATTCGACGCTGCGTTCGTCAACGAGCTCGACGACGAGACAGCCTTCACTTCGACGTAGAGCGCAGCGCTCTGCGAAAAACGGCATTCACTATTATAGAACAGCTCATCGTCGAACTGTAGGCGGTAACTCTCGACGCAGTGTAGTTCCAGCTCACGCTACATTCGTCGCCGAGCGCTAGTGTCGTTTAAAGTGTATTTAGTGAATACCATTTTTAGGCTCGACGCTGCCGCAGCGCTGACACAGCGCTGATAGCAAGGCGGTTTCCTTAGTGAATAACACTGCTGTGCTAAGCCTACAGGACGGGTAACACTACATAAAATCTGGTAATAACTGCATTGTAAACAATCTTCTACTAAAACTATTTGTTCTTACACCATTCATTATATAGCCCGACCAGAAAGCGAATTCGCGATAGCCTCCATTTTTCATTTATCTCCTAGGATACTAAATCACTCAGATAGCGGGTAGACGGACAAGTCAGATAAATATACTAGCTTTATCCCATTGTAGGTATCACATAATAACTTTATGGAGAAAGCGTCTAGTGAGACCGGTTGAAGCGCAATAGACCGAATATACACGAGTGTATACCATCCGTCCACATAATTAGATTTGGATAGAAGAAACAAGTTCATTCATTTGTATGGCGGCCGAGCGTGTCAGATTTTGTACTGAAGTTGTTACTTGCCTATGATTTTAAATATGTATCAGGCCCTCGAGTATTCATTTTTTTTTGTGTTGTTGCAATTAATATTACTTAAGGAGGCATTATTAATGTTTTTGTTCACTTCAACTTATAAAATTTGACGCCCGAAAGCTGCAAGCTGCGATTAAAGACGGACAACTCAGTGGATTTCACTGAGTTCATTTGACACGCTAAGTAGATACGTTTGCTTGATCTATGGTATATATGACATCTGTGCATCCGTCAATAGAAAAAAAAACCGGCCAAGTGTGAGTCGGACTCGCGCGCGAAGGGTTCCGTACCATTATCAATTTATTATTAAAAAAATACAGTTAAATCAACCTACCTCAAAAACTATAGGAGATAATTTAACCAAACCAAAAATCGTTGATAGAGTTTTTAATGTGCATAACATATATTTTTTTTAGAATTTCATATCGCGTAGTTCAAAAAATAGAGGGGGGGGGGACACATTTTTCAGACTTTGAGAGCTGATATCTCGAAAACGATTTGCTTAAATAAAAATAAGATTTGTGAACCTTCATATCATTTTCAAAGACCTTTCTATTAATACCCCACACGCTTATATACAAATAAAAAAATTTTTTTAATCCCTCAGTTACATGTATGGAGGGCCCCCACCCCAATGGTTTTAGTATCATAATCCTGTAGCGGTTCATACAACACATATCCTTACCAAATTTTGTTACTGTAGCATTTCTAGTTTCCGAGTAAATCGGCTGTGACAGACGGACAGACGGACAGACGGACAGACGGACAGACAGACAGACGGACATGACGAATCTATAAGGGTTCCGTTTTTGCCATTTTGGCTACGGATTCCTAAAAACTAAGCAAACCTAAAAACTTGCAATATTGCATAAGCATTTCATTTCATTTATTTATTCATATACAATATTATTGCATTTGAAACAGATTTAAATTAAAATAACAGGTAAAATACATAATCCCAAAATAAATAAAAATATTGCAAACATTGATACCAGAAATAAAAATGTAATGGCATTATGTCAAATAGATAAATAAATAATAAATAAATATCTTGGGACATCTTACACAAATCAACCTAGTCCCACGGTAAGCTCAATTAAGGCTTGTGATGTGGGTACCAGGCGACGATATATATAATAGATAGATACATATAGATACTTAAATACATAGACAACCATGACCAAGGAACAAATATTTGTGATAAATAAATACACAAATAATGCCCTCGCCGGGATTCGAACCCGGAACCTCCAGCTTCGTAGGCAGGGTCACTACCAACTAGGCTACGGAGGCTGACAAAGAGATGAAATGGATATTAGTCATAGTCACTCATAATTAAAAGATTCACATTTATTTGATATATGTAGGTACTCATATTTATCCTACATGTTATAGATTATTATAGCATATTGATTATAATTATTTTCTCGTATAATTAAATTATTATTATATCAATACTACGTCAATTGGGGTCGAAACGCTGGCGCCTTGGGGACCCAATGCGCGTCGTCTATACAGAGATATAGCCTCACGCCAGTCACGCCTAATAGATGCCTGTGGTGACCAGAAGGCTGGTCAATATTTCGCTCAGCGTATAAGCATTGCCATACAACGTGGCAATGCGGCCAGCTTTCTGGGTACACTGCCCATTGGCAGCGATTTGGGAGAGATTTTTTATTTGTAGGTTCCTGTAATTTATATGTATATTATATTTTTTGTATTATTGATTACTTACAATAGTGTTTACCTTATTTTGTGTGACTGAATGTATAATAAAGATTATTTATTATAAATATTGGATTTCATATACCAAAGAAAAAACGACCACGATCACCAACTGCACCGCCGGCCACTCGGTCTTACTCGGTCTTGAGTGGTGCAGGCATCAGCCGTGAAAGCTGACGTGCACAGCTTGGACATGGATGGTTCGATTTCCACTTCGGACGTTTAAAACGACCAAGATCACCCACCATCTTGGTCGTTTTTTCTTTAGTTTATGACATCTAATATTTATAATTTATGTAGTATTAAGTAGTGTGACTACTGGGGAAAAAATAAAAGTACAAATCAAAATATTTCTTTACATTATCCCAGATGTGCTTACCATAGAAAAAAATAACTACGAAAGACTGGTTGTCACGGGATTCGAACCCGATTCTTACGAGTTACCGGCTCAGCGTGCTCCCAATTACAACAGACGACCTTCCGTCCATCACAGCGAATTTTTCCAATGCTATTGTGAATCTAATCACTAGCCACATCTGTAGGTAATTAATGATTCGAAGGTACTTTAACACGTTCCCTGTGCATGCATCACATGTGATACATTTGAAGGTATTGATGATACGTACGATGATACGGGATAATTTGAAATTTGCACGTACGAGCTAGGCTACGTTAACTTACAGATGTAGTGAGAAATGACTTGCCTTCGGAAACATTCGTCAACGTCATGATGTTTCAGTCTATCTCACTGAGACTGACAGTAATAGCTGTCATGCTACTTCAGTCAGACTCGGTGACACTGCCTGAAACAGCATGTGTTTACGAACGTTTCCGAAGGCAAGTAATTTCTCACTACACCTGTACCCGCATGTATCAGCTGTAAAAATTGACAATTTGATAAAATTAGGTATTGGCGGACTTTTAATACTGTTGCCAGGTTATGCTTGAAATTGTGTGCGAGAATTTGCACGTGAGAGGTGACACTATCAATTTTAGCTGCACATGGAAAGTGTTAAGCCACTCCTAAGACGTATGCCTCACATAATAATAATTATATGTAGGAAATTCATAATTTTATTTGTGTTTTCACAATTACTTCAATTATGTGTCAATTTTTTAATTCGTTGTCATTTCATAAATTAATGAAAAACTCTTCAACTGAACATGCACTATTTTTTGGACTCTACTAAGTAATAGTATATAATTTTATGTATTCTGTCTTTCCCTATGCAAGATTTATAATTGATAATAAAAATAATGGATACTGTATATATTTCAACCCACCAGTTTAGTTACCATTGTGACTTCAATGGTAACTAAACTCTATCAAAGCTTGTATTGTGGACACTTTCATTGTGACTGTAGATTCACTTCGTCGACGGCAAAAACGTCACAACCACAACTTTATAAGACTTTAACAAGCTTCAAAAACCGAGGAGAGACGCGTTTTCCAGGTGTGGAGTAATTCTTTGATATTATATTACAATAATTCTTTAGTATTTAGGTAAATATATTAAGACACAAATAACAAGTCTATCTGTACTTAATGTCAAAAATGATAACTAACCCCGTACAAAACAAATAGATAACTCACGATTTTTGTTTGTCCATTTAAAGGAATAAATATTCTTAATAATATTTTGTGAGCTCTTTCTAAGTACTTACCTACACATGATTTCATAGCTAGTTATATCGCCAGATGGGAGCGGCCATGGTGTTCACAAATATCTGAGCAGATCTTTTCATCATCATCATCTCAGCCATAAGACGTCCTCTGGACCTCCACATGTACCGGTTAGATGCCATCTGCATTCAGCGTGTCCCGGCGATTTTCATAAGGTCGTCTGTCCATCTTGTGGGTTGACGTCCTACGCTGCGTTTATCAAACCGTGGTCTCCACACGAGCACTTTTCGACCCCATCGACCATCTGCTCTGCGTGTAATGTGACCTGCCCAATGCCACTTCAGCTTGCTAATCCGGAGAGCTATGTCAGTAACTTTAATTCGCCTACGGATCTCCTCAATTCTGATTCGATCACGCCTCGTCTCTTGTCTGTGCATATTCAGAAGTTATTCCGGTATAATAAACAAAAAATTATATAAATCAATAAATAACTTAGATCTAGTCCCACGGTAAGCTCAATAAAGGCTCTAGCTCGAGCGAAGATATACAGTGTGTTACTACATTATGTGGACTGTCATAAGAAATGGCCATCTCAGTGGCTGCCACTGAGTTTGGACACGCGAAGTAGATACATTTGCTTCTTCTAGTGTATATTCATTTCTGTGGATTAACCTGTCCTTCCTACGTTATCTCTAGTAACGACTAGTGGTGGCCCAACTTCCCCCATTCCTGAAGGGTTATCTAAACTACTACATCATTAGGTAATGTAGGACGAATGTGTTATTCCGGTGGTTTTCGGAGTCAGATTATATCAAGAATAACTTAGAGGTTAGAGAAAAACTACTATTTCTTTGTACCTACTTACAGCCATAATAATTAATTGTTAGGCAAAATAAAAAATCTTATCGTACCTATTCATAGTTTTATTTTTAGCTACATTCTTATTTCTTTTAAGATAAAAATGATCTTAAATTTCATTCTTATTAAGAATATTTTATAAGTTCCAATATGTACTTATACGTAAGTACTAACAAAAAAAATCTTTCATGTAAGTATTTGAGATTTGTTTAGTTTAGCTTGCTTGATCCTGTAGAACAACAATGACAACGTCTATCACTAATACGAGTACACTGACTAATATTTCTCCCAGACTACGAGTATATACAAACTTAAGAGAAATGCTTTAAAAAATTTCCTATTATATTGAAGGATATTATTTTAATATTATATTGTTGTAGCCGTGTGATGACGGCAGTAAGAATACATTTGTCACCACCCCAACTCCTCCTGCGGATGTCGTAAGAGTCGACTAAGGGATCGAAGTATCACTGACCACTATTTGATAAAAGATTGATGATGGGCAGCAGCGTCATCGTTGTAGACACATTACTGCGATCGCCGATCCGCTTGCCCAGCGTAGCGATTATGGGCATTTACCTCCTAATGCGTTTATACGCATAGTTAATAGGAAAGACCTACGTCCAGCAGTGGACTATCATAGGCTGATGATGATGACTATATTGTTTCATAACTACGTAAACTTACGTTCAATTATATCTTGACGTTTCGGGCATGACGTTACACCCGTGGTCACAGGCGGACTAAGACGCGTTTGTCTTTAAAATATAAGTGATAATCGTGAAAGTTTAAATCAATATTATTGTTCCATAACTTCCATAGGTATTGCGAGTTATTTATACATAGAACGTCCTAATTTCTTTGACAAATGTTTTTAGAATTTACGAGTAGTCAATCAAAACTTTGACGGACCAATCATAACTATTTTTAAATGGCGGTTTTAGTTTTTAAAGGTTGATATTTAAATTCATTACCGTGATACATTGAAGAGGGGGTGACACTTGTCAACTAAAATTCTGGACCGTTTTTGAAAGGTGATTTAGTATGGCGTGTGGCTTCCATGTTTTATTTGTTCGTAGTCCACAAACCAGTGGTACCCAGTTGTTACCATAAGTATGCAAAATATGTCAGAAAAGACAAAATAAATCCAAACAAATGGAACGTGTCCCGTCCTGACAAATGTACAGTCGGCACAGTCGGCTGTATTCGCCGATGATTCACGGCGCGTGTTTGTCAAAATTATTCGCGTCGCACCCTCGCGGATTACTAAATTTATTACCTTTTGAGATACTGCACTTGAGACATTTTATTGAAAGAAAAGTATATGTTTCTAACTAGTGCGCAAAAACGAAGTTTGCGCACGCTTCGCGCGCGGTAATTTCTCTTTTTGACGCACTTGTTATGAAAAAAATCGTTCCTTAGACATGCAATAACTGTTTTTTAATTCGGGTGATTGTCGCCCTCCTTTCACTCGGGCTCCAACTTTCACCCTCGCCGAGAAAAAGTATTCCCGCACTAGTTAGGAAATGTACTATTTTTGCCTCATTTATAAAATGCTTGTAGAATTTCAGGGCCTCAAAAAAATTAATTTCTGAATTGTGGCTAACGTGAGACTCAACTATTTTCATGTTATCGAACAGGCCGTTGCACCACACGGTGACGGTAGTAAAAATACATTTGTCTCCACCCCAACTCCTCATGCGGGTGTAAGAATCGGCTAAGGCATTAAAGTGTCACTGACCATTTTTGATAACAATTGATGATTTTGTAGCAGCGTCATCATAGTAGACACATTACTGCGATCGCCAATCCGCTTGCCAAGCGTGGTGTTTATGGGCATTTACCTCCTAATGCGTCTATACGCATAGTTTAATAGGAGAGGCCTTCATCCAGCTGTGGACTATCATAGGCTGATTATATGTTATGTGTACATGAACAGGGTTAATTACGGCCGGATATTCTCCGGTCATTGTGGCAATCTTTGGAGGAGGCCAATGTTCAGCAGTGGACGTCTTTCGGCTGATATGATGATGATGATGATGATGATGATTCTCCGGATGAAGACCCACCTAATAGGTTGAAAGTATGTTTCAACTTGAAACATCCTGAGCAATCATCGACTTAAATTCGAAAATATATTTTAAAATAGCTTCTGCGGCATGATACCTGCTAACAATGCTGGCACTTTGCTGGCATTCTGGATTGCGACAGTTTATTTATTTTATAAAGTTGATCATTTATTACACAAATATTTATCAATACAAAATACACTTTACAAATCATTTTATTAAAACAATAAAACTAAAATTATAATACAATAAAAAACAAATACACTATACTAAACGAACACTACATGTGATATAGTCAACCTCTGTAGGTAGTGACCCTGTCTATGAAACTAGAGGTTCCGGGTTCGAATCCCAGCGCGGGCATTATTTGTGTATTTATTTATCGCAAATATTCTATTATATTATTATGTCGTCGACTGGTACTTACATCATAAGACTTCATTGAGCTTACCGTGGGGCTAGGTCGATTTGTGTAAGATGTCCCAAGATATTTATTTATGTTATATCTGCCATAAACATTACGTAATCTGCGCCACACTCCACCGTTTAGCTTTCGGGTGTTTGAATAAGACAGATCGTTTTCACTGTTTATTTCATTTTTTGTACCAATGTTTGTTTGGTTTGCGAATGCTTTTTTAATCTTTGTGTATCGAAGTATTTGATTAAATACCATTGGGAAGCTCTGGTGATAAAACGGGGTTTTACGAGAACAATGGTGACCAATTTAAGGGAATATTCCGTACCGTATTTTAAGTACCTAGAAATACTTACTATTTACTTACTAGAGGGGCGCAGTCATCTAAAGTATGTAATGTATGTTAGTAGGTACACTTCATAAGTTCATAACACACAGACAAAAGGTCTTTGCACGTTATAAAAACTTCTCGGCAACGCGGCAGCAACTCTTTTCACACTTTCGATGAGTAGTCAACTGAATGAATCACCCAATGGTCACTAATGGACTACGCGGCGTGAACGAGTGGGCAATACAAATGGTTGCTCGATACACATCAGTCGCAAACGCATAGTCGCCGCGTGGACAACGTGTGGTCGATATTGTGACGAACAAGCCGGGGTTGAGTAGACCACTCGTCGTACATTTTTTGAAATTCAAGATAGAATATAACTATGATATAGAGCTTAATTTTCACTATTTGGCAAAGAGTCGAGTCGCCATTAAGTTGTTATGTTATGATATTTATGTGCTAAATCTAAAGAAAAGAAAATAATTGGTATGATATACAAAAATCTTTCACAAAATGATCTCATGTCGGCATAGTGCTGGCGTGAACCAGCGCTGACCATCCGATGACATTTCACATCACACATTATCATTCTATCTCAATCTCAGTCCACCGCTGGGCATATGCATATGAACGCATAAGGAGGTAAATGCTCATAATTCAAGCGGATTGGCGATCGCTACAAAGTGTCCACTATGATAATCCTGCTGTCCATAATCAAAATTCAATAATAAATGGTTACGATGCCTACAGGAAGAGTTAGGGTGGTGACAAATGTATTCTTACCGCCGATGAAATGGGATTCGCACATTATCAAACAACTCAAGGCGACTTGATTCGAATATGCCAAATATTGAAATTTAAGCCCTATAATCTGCTATGCTATTCTCTTATTCACACATTCGACGCTGCGTTCGTCAACGAGCTCGACGTCGAGACAGCCTTGTCTAAAATTCTAGCTGTTTTATTTGACATTAGGAATCGAGGCTGTGAGCGAGGTTGTGGGCGAGTTTGTCGCTGTTTTTCGTTTGAGAATACGAAGTTCGTACATTAAACGTCAAACTCTCGACGCAGTGTAGCTCCAGCTAACGCCGCATTCGTCGCCGAGCACTAGTGTCGTTTGAAGTACATTAGTGAATACCATTTTAGGCTCGACGATGCCGCAGCGCTGACACAGCGCTGACAGCAAGGCGGTTTCCTTAGTGAATAACACTGCTGATATCATTATGTTCGTTCTAGGTTTAATTTCAAAAAATGATATTGAAGTACACGCCGAGTACACTAAAGGATATCCCCGTCACGTTTGTCACACATTGACCACACGTTGTCCACGCGGCGACAATGCCTTTGTGACTAACTTGTATCGAGCAACCACTCGTTCACGCCGCGTTGTCTATTAGTGACCATTGGGTGGACCAGTTGACTACTCATCGAAAGTGTGAGTAGAGTTGATGCCGCGTTGACATGGAGTTGTAATATGTGCAAAGACTTTTACTATCTGCAATTGATAAATAGATCAAGCAGAACAGGTGAATACAAAGTATCAGCAAGTTTTAAAGCAAACAAAGATCCGACCCCCGTCAAAAGTCTTATCCCGTAAATATCCGTGACGTCATTTGCCGTCCGGGTGCAATCCGGCTTAATCCGGGTAGGTTTGGAAGCTTTGTTTATATACCTGACAGACTATTACCATAGCTTACCATATTTGGTAGAAAACTATACGTGTTTGTTGTGAATGAAGTTTTCTCCATATCCCCTTATATAGAATGTTTGGTAATCGGATGCAAAGCCGAAGGCAGATGATAGTCTAGACCATTTAGAGCATTTTAGCTATACATGTGTTACACATTTTTTTTTTTCATTTAATTTTTAATATTTCTCGGTAAAATTGCTAAGATCCCAGACTAAATCCACAAGAGTATTTTGTACAGTAGGTATTTTTTTTTTATTTTGTATTGCCCTATGTCTATCCTATACCATAAAAGTAATTTGAAACATCTGTGTCTAACTTTCGAACATGGTCGTGACACAACTGTCAAATCAAATAAGAAATTCCTTGGTATAAGTCAATACTACGAACAAATAAAACATGGAAGCCGCACGCCATAGTAAATAGCCTTTCAAAAACGGTCCTGAATTTTAGTTGACAAATGTCGCCCCTTCTTTAATGCATCACGGCAATGAATTTCAATGTCAACCTATAAAAACTTAAACCGCCATTTAAAAATAGTTGTGATTGGTCCATCAAACTTTTGATTGGCTATATTCTATAACCATTTGTCAAAGATGTTGCGCAGAAATATGCGCGGTGTTAATAAAAGCGCTATGTCCTGCCCATCTTGGCACAATTGAACAATTGATTTTGGGGGCATTTTTGAGCTGGCGTTAGACGTCCCTGTTATATATGGTCGCAGGGTCAATAACAGAGCTCTCTACCATGACCTCTTAAATGCGATCAGGTTTAGGTTCGGCTTGTTAGTTTTCGACAGTTATTCTCTGAATTATTTTTATGGTTATTCTATGTCCGCGCTAAAGTCTATTATTAGACAATTTAATTTTGGTCAAATAAAAGATGACTTGCTTTTAAAATATAATTAAAAAAATACAAAATTTTGAAAATCGGTGCGTCCGTCCTTAATAAGAAAAAAAAGGCGCTTCAGATTAGGTCCTTAACTGCGGCCCTACCGCGAAAAACGAAATTCATAAATTTCGTGGATTCGTCTCTCTCACTCTAACGACGGACGCCTTCATTATGATCAGTGGTCGGATATCCCGGTGCAACAAGGGGTGAATGACCTCAAACATTAGACTAATATGGATATACCACGGGATTCCACAAAATTACATCCAGTAAAGTTTAGTAATATTTTGTAACGCAAAATAAGTGCATGTACATACAAGCGTGTATTATTATGCGATTTCGACAATTATTTTAAAAGATAGGTTATACATTTTGTTTAATATTGACCTTAGTACCAAATAGCCTTTTGGTATGAATATTCTTAAATAAAAGAGTTTAGCTTTAAAAATAGAAGCTTTTTACTAAGGCACAATAGGTTCCACTTCTAGAAATTGCGAACGTAAAAAAAAACAGAAATATCATATAATACACGATTATTTTAATCCGTGATCAGGATTAAAACAATATCCATACCCAGCCTAAATTAAACATTTTTGGTGAGGTCTCCCGCAGATACCTCAAAATTTTATTAATTTAAAGTTAAAGAAAAATTGTATCCAATAACCACTGAATGGTACATGGTCTTCCTGAGGTCATCAATTACTAAGTTATAAAAAATATACCTGGTTACGGATTAAACATCCTCGTGTATGTAACATAAAATCAAACATTTTTACGCATGAAGACTTGACACACCTATGCAGACACATATTAGAATAAAAATATATGTATTTTATGAAAGAATTATGGCTTACTAGGTTCTATAAAGTTAAAATAGCATATAATTATTTTCTCTAGATTCTCTATTTTCAATAGATTCCTTTTCACATCTAAAATCCATTTGTACGCCGAAAAAGTCCTTTCCACTTCTACGGATGTCAGTGGAGCAAATTTGTAAAGAGACACTTCATCAGGTGCGGTATTATTTGAAATTTGGTCTACGTATTCTCTAATGTCATCCAAATCTGGATTTCGTGCCATTACTGCTTCTAATTTAATCTGTGTAGCCATATTCAATACTTTTGTAAAGGGGCGTTTTCACAAACCGTTGTTCAAAACATTTTTTTTAAATTCGGACAAGTTTGGGATCGTTCTACTTAGGATCACGAGCTCTTTCAATCCTACTAGGAGAAAAAAAGTGTCCAATAATGTTTTTTTTTTCCATTACGCTATCGTTTTTATAGACTTTGTATGGCGATAGCGTAATGGATTAAAAATGTACGAAAATTGTGGGACAGTTTTTTTCACCTATCAGAATTAAAAGAGCTCGTGATCCTGAGTCGAACAAGCCCAAACTTGTCCGAATTAAAAAAAAGTGTTTTGAACAACGGTTTGTGAAAACGCCCAAAGATTTCGTTTATGTTCGCAATTTGAGCTGCCTTTTTAAGTATACCTATCAGATCTATATTTTTTTTTCAAACTAAGCCCGGGAATTTAGGTCATATCCATATTAACTTTTCTACTTGGTATCCCCTGGTGTTGCACCGGGATATCCGACCACTGATTATGATACATTTGAGTGACAGAAAAATCCTCGAAATTTACGAATTCCGATTTTCGCTATAGTAGGCCTGAATCGCATTAAATAGTAGATCGTGCCCCCAGTTCTTGAACTGTAAACACAAACAGCGTATATTGGAATATACGGACATTATTGCCAAGTATCTAGAAACTACCCAAGATGGCTGCATCTGACATCGCTCGAGGGACCTAACCGTATCAGACTGTTACGAACTGCAATCTGAAGATACAATGTAGATATCCATATACAGCCAGCAGCCTTTGGGATTTGGATTTCACCGTCGCTTAGAATAGTAATAGAAGTAGTGAAGTAAGCACTGATGAATTAGTACATTGTGTATTAAGGGCGGTAAATAAGAATTTATAAACGAGTGTGAAAGTAAAGCCCAAGCCACAGGCGCGGGCTTTACTTCACACGGGTTTTTTTTATTTTTAGTATCACCCGTGGCACACACAATGTTTTTCATCACACCTGTGAGGCAAGAAAAGTAAATAAAATAATATATTTTCACAAAACTACTCTAGAATGGTCTAAATCCTTTCTCAAAATCAGGGATGAACACTCGGCGCGGCACGCGCCGCGCTAGGGCGACGTAATGTTGTATGAAAATCCTTGACAGCCGCAGCGCATTGGCGCACTTACCGAACAGGTGTGATGAAAAAATATTATTGACGCATAGTGACGGCAGTAAGAATGGATTTCTCACCACCCCAACTCTTCCTGATTGAAGAATGATGATGGGCAGCAGCGTCATCAGTGGACACTACTGCGATCGCCAATCCGTTTGCCAAGCGTGGCGATTATGGATATTTACCTTTATGGGATTATAGGTATGCTTCGATACGCATAGTTAATAGGAGAGGAATAAGTCTAGCAGTTGACTGAGATATGCTGATGTTACATATATTGTATCATATCTTCATATTTTTCTTTTGATGATACCTGCGACCATGTATAACATGGACGTCTAACACCAGCCAAAACCAATTGTTCAAATTGTGCCAAGATTGGCAGGACATAGCGCTTTTCTTAACACCGCGCATATTTCGGCGCAACATCTTTGACATAATGCTTATACAATATAGCATATCAGAACTTTGATGGACCAATGACAACTATTTTTAAATGGCGGGTTAAGTTTTTATAGGTTGATATTGAAACTTATTACCGTGATGCATTGAAGAGGGGGTGACACTTGTCAACTAAAACTCAGAACCGTTTTTGAAAGGCAATTTAGTATGGCGCGCGGCTTCCATGATTTATTTGTTCGTAGGATGATACATATATATCTAATATTAATAATTAATTACGATGGCCAGGCCCCAATTTCACCACATTGACAAGTGTTACAATTGACTGTTCTTCCAATCTAAGGCGTCTATAGGCTACAGTTACCGGTTACCATTGGAAGGGCCGTGCGTTTGTTTGCCACCAGCATGAAATTTAGTGCAGGAACTTTAATAAATCAGCAGTAAATAATTATTTTTTTGCGAAGCAAAATTACAATTGTCACAAAAAAAACACGACAGATATAGCGAAATTCCGACAATGCCGCACTTCATGTCAAGATTGAATGACAATTGTACTAAACCTTGCGACAATTTTCACGGGTTTCGGAAAATAAAAAGTAGTTTATTAACGATTTCATAAAGATATTAGTAATAATTTTATGTTGGTGGCAAACTAGCACATGGACCATGGATAGTAAGCGGTAACCGTAGCCTACGGAGGCCGGTGACGTCAATAATACTGATATTTGACAATTGTCACACTTGTAACTAAGGTGAAATAGGCCACAGGCGGCACTGGGCACAATCAAAATTCTTCCTGTATTTTACTGAATTACACTCACTAACTACTGTTTTTGGGTACAAACAAATACAACCCATTTTGAATTCCACTTTTCTGTACAGAAACCGACAGATTCCTAGTAAAGGAATGACAAGAATTCACAATTATAAAGTCATTTTGTAAAACCACATTTTCTCCGACACGTTTCCGCTTGTCTTCGAACAATTTCATGAACTTTTCTCGTACAACAGAGCGTGAAAAGTGAAAAATATCGTGGTACTTTCCGCATCTGTAAATGTAAGAACAAGATTGCTAATAAATGTGCAAATACGACTCAATTGTAAAGGCGGTAGAGCGCATAAGATATTTTTGCGCTGAATCGCTGGTCGGATATATATGACAGCGATACCTAAATAAGAATAACTGCCATAGTGAATAATAAACGGTAGTCAACACAAACAATCCAATAACAAAAATTAACAAAATGTAGTAAGAAAATCAAAGGATTTAACAATATTTGGAGTTTGGACATCAAAAGCCGCTGATCTATTCTACTTGTTAATATCTAACCTACGTAGCCTAGTTGATAGTGAAGCTGGAGTTCCGAGTTCGAATCCCGGCGAGGGCATTATTTGTTTAATTATTTACCACAAATATTTATTCCTTGGTCTTAGCTGTCCATGTATTTAAGTATCTATATGTGCTTGTGCATTAGGGTGGATCGAAAAATGATTTTTTCGATTTTGCCTAAGGCGGGGTTGTAAAAAGATAGTCTAGGGATACATAATTAAATACTTGTATGGACACTTTTCTAAATTATAAGTAGAAGTACTGCCGCAAGCCATCTGAAATATTGTCAAAAAATTAAAAATCATGTTTACAATGTTTGTGTGATAAAATATATTTTATCATAAAAATATAGTTTTTTTGACATTTTATGTACTTTTGATATCAAAAATACAAAATTAAAACAAACAAAGACTTAGTACCTAATCAATATGAACCTTAAATTGATTCCGAAATATAGAGTACAATTATGTAGATTATGTAGTCTTTTTTCGTATTGGATACAGACATTACACGACAAGAAGCTAGCTTATTTTTTATTCACCCTTTTTGTTTCTCTAGCCCACATAAAGCAGTACAAAATTCTGTAACTATTTTTTATGATTATTTCAGTAGCTTGAGTGTAGCAGGGCATCAAACAGAACTTTGGCAAAGGCAAGAAAGCTGAGTGTCCTGTTAGCAGTTGTCAGCCATCGTGCATTTCAAATTTTCTCTGGATTTCTTACTTATCCCGATGATACCTCCTTTCACCCGAGAAGTAACTGCAGTGCCATCACATCCAACCGCTACAATTTGTTTTATATCCGAGGGGTTTACTTGTTCATAGGAATGCAAGTTAGTTGCGATAGTTTTTACGTCACATGTATCAGGTGTTATGAGGCTAATGTATTGAGAAACGGTTTGTCAGAGTAAATTAATGTGCTCTTCCGTTATAACCCTCCTTTAACCATCATCAATAACATAGTTGTGTGTATGCGTCCATAAAATACAAGTACATATAGGTGTGATTCACAGACAGGAATATACTCTGTGTAGCGATATGCCTAGTAATTGCACGACCTGGACGAATCTTGTCCCGATCGATAACAATTGTTACCTATATTATTCTTATTTATGAAACCTAGTTCTTGCAAACTAACTGAAATAATGGAAGCTTAGCCACAGCGGGAAAAGCACTATAATATATGGCGGTTGAACGCTTGCAGATACAGTTAAGAAGCTGAAGACGATAATACTTCCTCAGTGTACTGTTGCCTAAGTAATCGTAAACACATAAGATACTTAAGAAAAACGTTAAAAAAATATGTTAACGTGACTTACACTTACACTCACAAAAAACGATTATAAATGCAGTATAAATAATAGAATTTAAATTCTAATTAGTTTATCCTTCTCCTTGCAAACTTGCACCGTTTATAAGAATCAGGTTTCTGGGAACATGCGAGAACCAAAACTTAAAGTTTCAAAATTAGGACCAACCTACTCTATTGCTATATTTTTTTTATAATAGACAATTAGTGACACTGAAAGGAAATAACTGTGAACAAAATATGTCTGGTCAAAATCTAACATTGACGTTAAAATTAAGTCCAACTTTTGAGAGTACATAGTTGATCATTTTTTTAAATAATGCAGTAACATTTTATTTTCAATTTGTAAAGATATATTTGATTATTCAGAAAACGCTTTATAACTGGTGTATTATGTTAACAGAGCCCGTGTAAAAACGATTGTCTTGAGGTGACATTTTTGATATATGAAAATACTTTATTCGGCTTGCGGCAGTACTTAAAATTACCCAATCTTGCTCATATTCGATTTTAGCTATATTAAGCCTTCACATTAACTTTCTGGAGGCCCGCCATTTCAAAATTCGAAAAAAAAAATTTTTCCATACAAAAGCGATCCACCCTAATGTGCATATCTATAAGACGCGTTTAAACCAAAAGAGCATTCGCTGTTCTAGCGCCCATTCTACGAAATCAACCAATCACGTTTTGTGTACCGATCGAATTTCGTAGAGTGGGAGGTTAGAACAGCGAATGCTCTTTTAGTTTAAACGCACCTGTATATCGTCGCCTGATTCCTACATCATAAGCCTTAATTGAGCTTACCGTGGGAATAGAATTGTCGTTATTTTATTTATAAAACCAATTTACAAGTAAATATAAGAAGAAAATAAACTGACCCTAAGGAAATAAAACTATCTGTAAAAAACTACATATTTTCAAATATATACAGATAAAAAATGTCCAGCAGAGACGGCTAGCGGAATTACCTCATCGTCATCATCATTATCAGCCTATGATAGGCCACTGCTGGACGTAAGCCTCTCCTATTAACCAGGCTTTTAGACGCAGACGCATTAGGAGGTAAATGCCCTGGGCAAGCGGATTGGCGATCGCAGTAATGTGTCCACTATGATGACGCTGCTGTCCATCATCAATCTTTTATAATATAATGGTCAGTGACACTTCATTCTTGTACATAGAGCAGTGTAGTCGACGCTACAAACATTTTTAACTTGAATAAATGATTAACTTATAAAATAATAACGAAATAGTGTCCATTTCACGCTGGATTTATCAAGGAATTTCAATAAAGAACATGAATTTTATTTTTGAGAAACCAGAAAAATATTAATTTTCAATTAAATATGTTGGTACACGAGAAAATGTATTTATTTAATTTTTAAGGTTCTAGTTCTCTCGAAGACCGTAAATATTATATAATAATCATGAGCTATATTACAAAGAATGATTGAACTTCAATTTATAGGTAGTCACATATATTAAAGATGAAATCATGTAATATTTAAAATTGGCGAAACCCTGTTTAAAAGAATATATTTATTTATTATTCCTGATTAATAAATAAATAAATAAATATCTTGGGACATCTACACAAATCGACCTAGTCCCACGGTAAGCTCAATGAAGGCTTGTGATGTGGGTATCAGGCGACGATATATAAAATAGGTAGATACATAATACATACACTTACATACTTAAATACATAGACAGCCATGACCAAGGAACAAATATTTGTGATTAATAAATACACGAATAATGCTATCGCCGGGATTCGAACCCGGAACCACCAGCTTCGTAGGCAGGGCTACTACCAACTAGGCTACGGAGGCTGACAATTAATTATTCAATCAATCATAAAAAAATAAACACCTAACCTAACCCTAGTTATAACCCTTTTCTCAAATTCTACTTCCATAACTACACTGCGTCTTTATGCAAAATAGCCCGGACATCAACTACGGACTAGTTTTCTGAATAACAAACAGCCAAGTCTTTTTACTATTTGCGGAAGCGCGAGGTCCGCAAATTTATTCTCGTCCCCGCAAGAAGCCGAGAAAATTGAGGAACATAATTTTGCTTTCAGGTTTGTTTTGTTTGGATTATTATGAATTACTATCTTAGAAAAGTTTTGCAACATTAGTTGGATGTCCGTCTTTCTTTGTTAGTACTTACCAGTACTTACACTTACTGTTTTTTTTATTTATAGTATGCTGTGTTTATTAAGAGTTGGTATCGAGATTTTCTGCTCTACGTAATGGTGAGGATGCTAAAAGTGCTAAAACGCACGATCTTTTTAATCTGCCGTTTTAAGGGTTAAAACCCCATCTCGTACTTTTTTGAAATCTCCATTCAAACGAAAGTGAATAATGAAATCCCGGTATTATTAACAATGTGTTATCATGATTTGCAGCCTCGTAAAGTCCTGATAACATTACCGGCCATTATGTTTCCGATTTGACCCGCATTCGCTAAGAATTTAAGCATTTCGGCTGTCCCAAATCAAAACCTAGCAAGGGACATTTTTTGTCAAAATACGTTTTTTTAATGTATCTGCCCCAAATGCTGAGCTGCGTCTAATGCAAAAACACCTGTATTTCTATCTCAATTAGAATCAAAGTTACGAGACCCACCAAACCTAGCAAGGGCATTTCTTACATGCCACCAACATATTCAAAATCCTAGTAAGTAACTTTTTCAAGTCCAAAAACCTGGCAACTGCATGCTATACTAGGTTTTTGAGTTTGTAAATGGAACACACTAGGTTTTTGTTTATGGAAATTGTCCCTTAATAGGTTTTTGATTTTAATAATTGTCGAAGGGTCGTACAAGGAATTCAAATAATATTATAACAATAAATAAAACCTATTAAGTTCAGTAATGAGTGAAGTTTGCGTTCTAATGGTCGCCGCTCCCGCGCTCCCTGCCTGCGGTTTTTGTCACCGCTCCGCGGGTGTCGTAAGAGTCGACTGAGGAATTGAATTGATATTGACCATTTATTTATCGACGATCGATGATGGGCAGCAGCGTCATCAAAGTGGCCAAAATATTAATGATTTTAACTAAAAGTGTATGTGAACTCAAGGCTGAAAGGTTTTAAGTTGGTGACGAGACCAAGATTGTGTTCTAAAAGTGCGCGATTATGGAATTATGCAATTATTTAGGCTTTGTTTACAATCATTTTAGTTTCTACTGACGATTGGTATAGGGCGTTTTGGTTGTTAACCGACAAAGAACCGACCAAAAAATTTTACTAATTGATAATAAACAAAATTGGATCTTGGATAATTCATAACGTCACTATCATTACGGTCGTGCATTATTTGTCGGTATTGTCAGTTGTCTCTCTATGAAAGAACCCTGGACAAATTATCAGAAGCTTCAAATTACGACGAAAGTATTGATAAAATAAATCAAATAATGTCAATACTTGTTGGCCTTGTTGCTATTATATTGTGTTTGTCATTTCTTTCCACAACTCGACATCAAACGTGCCTATTTTGCGTGGTCCCGACGCTGGTCCAGTACTTTTTGGGGACTTCACATACACACTGGAATTTCTTCGCAGGTGTCTGCAGGTTTCCTCACGATGTTTTCCTTCACCGTAAAGACTTGTGAATATCAAATGATATTTCGTACAACTATTACTGATCAAAGAAAAACTTGGTGCTGGTTAAATTTAAGTATGTTTATTACACGAATCTTGAAGGCAGAATGACAAAAATAAATTACAAAACAATAGGTTTCAAAAAATACAAAATACTATAAAAAGATAAAAAAGCATTCCAAACAGGTTTCAGATATAAATAGGTGCGTCGTGCACATTTCCTCCCTTTTTTGTTAAACCTGGAGCTTCACCAGCTTACGGAGGGGTCGTCTGAATACCCCGGCCAGGGTGCACACGTCTGCCACTCTCACGACACCATCAGGGCCTGGAAAAACTGCTGTAATACGTCCACGGGGCCAGGAACCTCTTGGTGTGTTGCCATCTGCAATCAGAACTAGGTCACCAACTGCAATCTGCGGAACCTCTCCTCGACCGCGTCTTGGTATTAGAGTTGGGAGGTACTCGCGCAGCCAACGTCGCCAGAAATGATCGGCCAAGCATACGGCCTTACGCCAGCTGGAGCGTGAGATGAGGTCAGAGTCCGACAACGTCGCCGGTATGGATCTTCCTGATGATGAACCCAGTAGAAAATGCATGGGCGTCAGCGATTGATCACTTTGAAGATCTACGGCAACATGTGTCAAGGGCCGACAGTTGATCAGGGATTCCGCTTCCGCCAGGAGTGTGCGTAGAACTTCATTGGTAGGGGCTCGCTCAGACAGCGTTACCTTCAGCGCCGTCTGGACACTTGACACTTGTGGCTGAAAGTTCTTAGATCGACGAATTCGACAGAATTGGCAATTGTAGGCAACGTTGCGGACGGTACTTCTAAGACTCAGCAGATGGTAGTCTTGTCGGAGCTCGTTGACGACAGTCTCCGTATTGGCATGTGCGGCTTTGCGATGGTGGTGCTGAACTAGCAGGCGTACGGCTGCTTCACTTCCGTCAAGAACGATAGGGTTTTTCATAGCATCTCGTACGTGCATCGCTGCTCTAATGCGGCCAGACAAGCGGATAAGCCCGTCGTCTCCGATAGTGACGGATAATTTGGACAATCGGCTGGAACGTGGCACTGGCCGGGAAGGATAGTTTTGTAGATAGGCTATCTCTTCAGGGAATGTGTTTTGCTGGGACTGGCGTAGGATGTGCAGCTCAGCCAGCCGGAGGTCTGCGGCAGTCAATGCTGCGGCAGGGTGTAGCGTAGCCCGTGGGGCAGTGAACTGTTGCCATTGATTTGCAGGCTGAAACATAAAGGTACACAACCCTCCCTCGTAACGTACTAAATTATCTACACACAGACCCCTTTTCGTTAGACTACGCATTCGCAATAATGTGAGATACTTATGCGCAGTAGCGGTTGCACGTACCAATCTGAGCCAGGAACTGAAACGTTTAGGATCGGCGGAAACTGGTTCGTGCTTATTAACGTCACTAATGTGGTGAACTAAGTCTACACGTCCTGTACGTTTGCTCTCCTCGTCTATACCTGGATTCTCAGGTGCGCTAGGCTCGCAGGGCCACTCGGACGAGAGCAAAAATTCAGGTCCCGAAATCCAACGTGATTCGGCTGACATCGTCACCCGCTTGATGCGGGTGGCATCATCTGCTACGTTAAGATGTGTAGGCACCCATCGCCATTCTTTCACGTCGGTTATCTCTGTGATTTCAGCTACTCTGTGTGAAACGAAAGGCTTGAATAACCGCGCCTCGCTTCGAAGCCATCCTAGAACAGTCATAGAATCACACCAAAATACGCGACTTACAGGTTTAAATCTGTGGGCTTCACAGATAGTTGAAGCGAGACGGGCTGCAACCAATGCTCCTTGGAGCTCTAAGCGATTTATAGATACTTTTTTCAACGGTGCTACACGAACTTTACTACAAATAAGCGCTAGCTTAACTTCACCATTTTCTAAAACAAATCGCCAATATGCAACTGCAGCGAAGGCAGATTCGCTTGCGTCACAGAATAGGTGAAGCTCGCACTTGTCAATTTGAGACTCGCTAAGACAGTAGCAGCGTGGAATCTGTAAACTAGAAACTGCAAATAAATCCTCAAACCAGAGCATCCACGCCGCTTTGTCACTTTGTGATAGCTCATCGTCCCAACCCAGAGACTGACGCCACGCATTTTGGAACATAATACGACCTGTAATGACTACTGGCGCCAGAATCCCGAGCGGGTCGAAAACCCGCATCACATGAGCTAAAACTTCACGCTTTGTGAGTTTATTTGGCAACGAACACTCATTACTCATTCCAATATTGAAACTAATAGTGTCTGAAACGGGTTGCCAAATAAGCCCAAGTGTACGCACGGGCGTACGGGTAGTGAGACGACCAAGACCGACATCTACGCTATTGCTACAGCTAGCTACAGGGGGCACTTCAATCAAGCTCTCCTTAGGCAATAAAGCGAGAGCGGAGGGATTGTTTGAAGCCCACGCACGCATTTCGAAGCCAGCATGTCGATGGATCTGGCTGATCTCAGCGGCCAGCTTGGCAGCTTCATCGACTGAATTTAGGCTCACTATACAGTCATCCATATAGTGATCGGCAATAATGGCTCGAGCCGCGTCTGGATAGCGTTCCTGCCATTCCGCTGCGTTCTTATTTTTAATGTAGATAGCAGTGTAGTATGCCGTGTGGTGACGGCAGTAAGAATACATTTGTCACCACCCCAACTCTTCCCGTGGGTGTCGTAGGAGTCGACTAAGGGACTAAAGTGTTACTGATCATACACTTGACCCGGGTATGTCTGAAAACTACGACCAAGACCACCGGGGGATGGGCAGCAGCATCCCTAAAGTGCGGTGGAGACACTGCGATCGCCAACCCGCATGCCAAGCGTGGCGATTATGGCAACTACCCCCCATGGATTTACAAACAAGGCCGCGGCCCCGAGGTTCCGGCGACCCCCGGTGCCCTGGTTATGGTAGCGGCCAGGGTGCTAGCGGGGTCAGGGGTGCTAAGAATCTCCGGCAAAGATCCGGCTACCACCACCGACGACCTCTGGCCCTGGCAACGTACAACACACGTACACTGCGGACCGACGAAAAGTTAGTGGAACTGGAGGAAGGATTGAGCAAGTTGCGTTGGGACATTGTGGGATTGTCAGAAGTCCGAAGAGAGGGCGAGGACACGATAATCCTAAAGTCCGGCAACTTGCTCTATTTCCGGGAGGGCGACCAACAGTCCCAGGGAGGTGTCGGGTTCATCGTCCACAAGTCCCTCGTAAACAACGTGGTGAAGATCGAGAGTGTGTCGGCTAGGGTGGCGTACCTTATACTCAGAGTATCTGAGAGATACTCGCTGAAGGTCATACAGGTGTACGCGCCGACTTCGACACACTCCGACGACGAGGTGGAGGCTATGTATGATGATATCTCAAAAGCCATGCATAGCTCCAGAACCTACTTCACCGTTGTTATGGGGGACTTCAACGCGAAACTGGGCAAGAGAGATGGTGACGAACTGAGGGTGGGGCAATTTGGGGTTGGACGTCGGAACCACCGGGGCCATCTGCTGGCTGGTTTCTTGGAGAAGGAGGGACTCTACATGATGAACTCCTTCTTTAAGAAACGCGAGCACAGAAAATGGACTTGGATGAGTCCCGACGGTGCAACTAAAACGAGATCGACTTCATCATGTCGACGAAGAGACATATATTCAACGATGTTTCTGTGATCAGTACGGTTAAAACCGGTAGCGATCACCGCCTGGTAAGAGGCACGTTGAATATATGTCCTAAGCTAGAACGCTCGCGACTGATGAAGTCTACGCTCCGTCCTGCACTCCATCTCCAAAACCCCGAGAGCTTTCAGCTGGAACTCCAAAACCGTTTCGATTGCCTAGGCGATGACGTGGACGTATTCAACGACGGGTTTGTGGAAGCTGTCCATAGCGCTGGGTCTAAGTTTTTTAAGGCCCAGCGGACAAATAAGACCAGAAAGCTCTCCGACTCCACTCAGAAGCTAATGGAAAAAAGGAATGAACTGGTTCTACAATCCTCAGTTGATGCGACTTCATACCGGCAGCTCAACAGACAAATCTCTAAGTCCCTCAAACGCGATGTGCGCCAATTCCGTACCAAGTGTATAGAAGAAGCCATCGAGCGGAACAAGGGCTCTAAAGTTTTTGCAAGGGATCTGTCTGTTGGGCAAAGCCAGCTCGCCAAATTAAAGACTGAGGATGGTAGAATCGTCACATCCAGATCTGAGCTGCTGAGTGAGATAGAGGGTTTTTATGGACAGCTGTACACGTCAACTAGCAGACCCGAAGTTGATCTAGCGGAAGACCTCAGAGCTAGACTGACCCGACACTATACAGAAGACATCCCGGACATCAGCCTGTGCGAGATTAGAATGGCTCTTGAACAGCTCAAAAATAACAAGGCGCCTGGGGAGGACGGAATTACAGCTGAGCTTCTGAAGGCGGGTGGTAAACCGATCCTTACGGCCCTTCAGAAGTTGTTCAATTCCGTCTTACTGGAAGGGAGAACGCCAAAGGCATGGAACAGAGGTGTGGTGGTACTGTTCTTCAAAAAAGGTGACAACGCTTTATTGAAGAACTACCGACCCATCTCACTTCTGAGCCATGTCTATAAGCTGTTTTCAAGAGTCATTACGAATCGTCTTGCACGCAGGCTTGATGACTTCCAGCCTCCCGAACAAGCCGGTTTCCGAAGAGGCTTTAGTACCGTAGACCACATCCATACGCTTCGCCAGGTTATACAGAAGACCGAAGAATATAACCTGCCCCTCTGTTTAGCGTTTGTGGACTACGAGAAAGCCTTCGATTCGATCGAAACATGGGCAGTACTACAGTCTCTCCAACGGTGCCAAGTCGACTACCGCTATATCGAGGTGTTGAAGTGTTTGTACGAGAGCGCCACAATGTCAGTCCGACTCCAAGACCAGAGCTCGAAGCCAATTCTGCTGCAGCGGGGAGTTAGGCAAGGAGATGTCATCTCCCCTAAGCTGTTTACCGCTGCACTGGAGGATGTCTTTAAGACTCTGGACTGGAGAAGGCTGGGTATCAACATAAACGGCGAGTACCTCACTCACCTTCGATTCGCTGACGATATAGTAGTCTTGGCTGAGACCTTGGAGGACTTAAGTACTATGCTCGTTGACCTCAGTAAAGCCTCCGAGCGAGTTGGTCTTAGGATGAACATGGATAAGACGAAAATCATGTCGAATTCCCATGTAGCACCAACTCCCGTAATAATCGGAGACTTTACACTCGAAGTTGTAGACGAATACATATACCTAGGGCAAACTATTCAGTTAGGTAGGTCCAACTTCGAGAAAGAGGTCAATCGTCGAATCCGACTCGGTTGGGCAGCGTTCGGGAAGCTACGACACATATTTTCGTCCAATATTCCGCAGTGTTTGAAGACGAAAGTCTTTAATCAGTGTGTGTTGCCAGTGATGACATACGGTACTGAAACGTGGCCGCTTACAATGGGTCTCATAAGAAGGCTCAAAGTCACCCAAAGGGCAATGGAGAGGGCTATGCTAGGAGTCTCTCTGCGTGATCGGATTAAAAATGAGACCATCCGCAGCAGAACCAAAGTAACCGAAATAGCTCTCCGAATCGCTAAACTGAAGTGGCAGTGGGCGGGGCACATTACGCGTAGAACCGATGGCCGTTGGGGCGGGAAGGTTCTTGAGTGGCGGCCACGTACCGGAAGGCGTAGCGTGGGTAGGCCCCCCACAAGGTGGACCGATGACCTGGTGAAGGTCGCAGGAGTCCGCTGGATGCGGGTGGCGCAGGACCGGTCATTGTGGCAATCTTTGGGGGAGGCCTATGTTCAGCAGTGGACGTCTTTCGGCTGATATGATGATGATGATGATGATGAGATAGCAGTGAAAGGGCTAGAAGCGGCACCGAAAATCATTGATGACATCCGATAAGTCCTGATAGGCTCTTTTGGGTTATCGCGCCATAAAAACCGTTGTGCGTCGCGATCCTCAGCTCGAATCTTTACCTGAGGAAACATTTCGCGAATATCTCCGGTCAGGGCAACCTTGCCCTCCCGAAAACGCATCAAGATGCCGAGCAGAGGTTGAAGTAAATCAGGGCCGGTTAACAAGAGCGAATTTAGCGAAACACCGTTACTTTTGGCAGCCGCGTCATGTACCAATCTTAATTTATTAGGCTTATTGGAATTCGTTACGCCAAAATGTGGCAAAACCCAAACAGGGGACTTAACACTGGGCTCTTCCGTGCACAGTTCGGCGTAACCTTTTCCAAACATGGCGTGTACATTCTGCCGGTAGCGCTCCGCGTATTGAGAATTCCGCGCCATCTTCTTTTCTAGACTGAGAAACCTAGAAAGGGCAAGCTTATAACTGTCAGGTACGACTAAGTCATCAGATTTCCAAAGCAAACCGACTTCATAATGCCCGTTAGGCAAGCGTCGCGATGTACGGTCAAGAATTTGGATAGCACGCTCGTCATCAGTGCTACGCGCTTCGCGTTTTGAAATGCCGATAGAATCTAGACTATATTGCTCACGAATTAAGTTTTCTAATGTCGCGCGATCACTAACGTCCGCAATCGAGGACTCGCTAGCTATAGCGTGGTTAACTGTCTCGAAAGGCGTAGTTTTGCTACAGCCAAACGCAAATAAAACCCAACCCAAAGCGGTATTAATCGCCACTGGTTGGGTCTTAGTGCCATGACGTACAGCTCTAGGCAACGTGAGATGCCAGTTGTCAAGGCCAACTATGATCATTGGCTTTACGTGGCCGTAACAAAACTCGTCTACAATGTCTGAAAAGTAGGCATATTTAGACACACATGACCTATCTGCGGTTTGTGACGCGAGACCTAAACCTTCCATCGATCGCGCTTTAGTAATCTCGTAAGTTTCGTTAGATCGGCGACCTTTAATTAGAAAATCTACATATTTCACATCCGTTTCTTTATGCAAACCGCCTACGCACTTGAGGTTTATGCGGCCATCGAAACCGCATGCACCTATTTGCGCGGCGATTTCAGAGTCTATGTAGGAACCCGCAGCCCCGTCGTCTAGCATCGCGTATGTATTTACTGACCCTAATGGACCGGACACGGTCACGGCTACGACCTTCAACAACGCGCGAGGAGGTACCGATGGCTGCGCTGAAAATCCCGCGGCAGCAGAAGTCGACGTGTGGGTAAGAATCTCTGTTGACTTTGAATCGATTACGACGGCCGCGGCGGGGGCAGATTTCAACGGCGTGATGTTAGAGGTTCCCGGGATCTGTATAATTTCCTGATTTTCTACATGCGCGGCTACGGATCGTTCATAGTTTGCATTGTGTAGCATTTCATGATGACGAAAATGACAGCCGTCAATGTGACAAGTTTGTTTTGCCTTACAATAATTTATTCTATGCCAACCTCTTAAACATCGATGACAGATTCTATTTTTTTTTATGAAACTCCACCTGTCATCGATTGACATTGCGGCAAACTTGTCACATTGAATGATATCGTGTGATTTTTTGCATACAACACACGATTTAATATTGGATGCGGTCGTCGATGAATTCAACCGAATTGAGGGTGAATTTCGTGAGGATGAACTGGGAATGGTAGATTGGTTATCTGCGGCAACGTGTACACTATCCTTGGGCCGCCTACTGTCTATCGCGTGCGACGCAGTAGACTGCTCAGGCATTAAACCGAAACGAGACTGTAGGTCAACTTCGTGTGCTAGGAACTCTGCTAGGCTTTCCAACTTTGTTAGACCGGCAGGCTCGAAACGATCGGCATAATCTAGCCATTTGGCTCGCAACAGTGGAGAAATCTTGGTAATAAGAGCTTGAAATAACTCTGGAGAAGCAAGATATTCCGTATGATCTAATAGCCGTATTACTTCCACACAGTTGCGCACCCGACTGGCAAAGATAGCTAAGTCCTTACCTTCACCATACACACGCGGCAGCGCGCGCACCACCGCTATTTCATGCGCGACCACTACCTCGGGCCGGCCGAAACGCGCGTCTAGGGCGCGCACCACGACGCCGGGGTCTCGTGCGGACACCAGCAGCGCAGCCACAGCTTCGCGGGCCGCACCAGTCAGCGCAGTGTTCAATCTTGACATATTGTTCGTGGCGGAGTAGGAGCCTTGAGTATTTTCAAAGGCTTTCTTGAGACTCAACCAATCTAAATAGGATTTGCCGTCAAAACGGGGTAAAGGGACACGGTTAATGGCATTATTAATTCCTTTATTAACACTATCTACTAAAACTCCTAGACTCTTCACTAGCTGTGGAATTTCAGAGCTCTCACGAAGCGAGAGGGCCGCAGGCGGCGCGATGGGCGCGGGCGGCGCGATAGGCGCGGGCGGCGCGATAGGCGCGGGCGGCGCGATAGGCGCGGTCGGCGCGTTAGGCGCGGGCGGCGCGATAGGCGCGGTCGGCGCGTTAGGCGCGGGCGGCGCGAAAGGCGCGGATGGCGCGATGGGCGCGCACGGCCCGATGGGCGCCGGAGGCACCATGAGGCCCCCTGGAAGCGCAGGTGCCGCTTCAGGCACGAGAGGGACCTCTGAAGTCGCAGCACGACAGCCATGACGCACTATCGCAGTGCGTGCAAGGGACGCGACACGAATAACAGGACGTTTATTTTCAAAATTCCTGGAATCATTCACACAATCAAAAGGTTCTTTAGGATAAAAAGCCGCTTCGGATTGACGTAGCCATTGGTTTACGACTACATTATGACTGCTGCTCGCAGAACTGTGCCGACTCGCATCTGCCTCAATGGCGGCGATTTCAGCTTTCAGCTCTAGATCGGCAGTCGCGCGTTCTAAATCCGCTAATTGATCAGCTGCAGCGCGGCGTATTTTTTCTGCCTCTAAATCGGCAAGACGGCGGGCGTGCTGCGCCTCTGCCGCTAACTTTTTAGCCAATACAACTGAAGAACGGGACGAAATACTTGACTTACGGGACTGGGAAGGCGCCGGTGCTGCGGTTGTCGAGTCGACACAAGAGGCTAGGGGCACGTTCGACGGCCCGGCCTCCTCCGCAGCGGATCTACCTTCTCCGCCTTTAGCGGTTACCGAGATAACTTTTTCAAGTCCAAAAACCTGGCAACTGCATGCTATACTAGGTTTTTGAGTTTGTAAATGGAACACACTAGGTTTTTGTTCATGGAAATTGTCCCTTAATAGGTTTTTGATTTTAATAATTGTCGAAGGGTCGTACAAGGAATTCAAATAATATTATAACAATAAATAAAACCTATTAAGTTCAGTAATGAGTGAAGTTTGCGTTCTAATGGTCGCCGCTCCCGCGCTCCCTGCCTGCGGTTTTTGTCACCGCTCCGCGGGTGTCGTAAGAGTCGACTGAGGAATTGAATTGATATTGACCATTTATTTATCGACGATCGATGATGGGCAGCAGCGTCATCAAAGTGGCCAAAATATTAATGATTTTAACTAAAAGTGTATGTGAACTCAAGGCTGAAAGGTTTTAAGTTGGTGACGAGACCAAGATTGTGTTCTAAAAGTGCGCGATTATGGAATTATGCAATTATTTAGGCTTTGTTTACAATCATTTTAGTTTCTACTGACGATTGGTATAGGGCGTTTTGGTTGTTAACCGACAAAGAACCGACCAAAAAATTTTACTAATTGATAATAAACAAAATTGGATCTTGGATAATTCATAACGTCACTATCATTACGGTCGTGCATTATTTGTCGGTATTGTCAGTTGTCTCTCTATGAAAGAACCCTGGACAAATTATCAGAAGCTTCAAATTACGACGAAAGTATTGATAAAATAAATCAAATAATGTCAATACTTGTTGGCCTTGTTGCTATTATATTGTGTTTGTCATTTCTTTCCACAACTCGACATCAAACGTGCCTATTTTGCGTGGTCCCGACGCTGGTCCAGTACTTTTTGGGGACTTCACATACACACTGGAATTTCTTCGCAGGTGTCTGCAGGTTTCCTCACGATGTTTTCCTTCACCGTAAAGACTTGTGAATATCAAATGATATTTCGTACAACAGTTTTTAAAAAACTTATTGCTGATTTAATGTTTATTGCCGTTTTTTTATTTTCGCTGGTAAGCCGATAGTCGCGTGTGTAGTATTGTTTATACACGTGATATTCGAATGGTATGCACAATTATTGCACATGCATACACTCGTAGCAGAAGATGATACCAAAATTTTCTCCTATCAGGATCGAAAGAGCTCGCGATACTGAGTGGAAATCATATTAAAAGTTACAAAAACAAAAAACAAGTGCGAGTCAACTTTGAATAAAATGACTCGTTATGGCAATGACCCTACACTGAGGGAGGCCTATGTCCAGCAGTGGACATTTATCGGCTCAGAATGATGTTTTTGGGAAGTTTCAATGTGTAGTAAATTGTTAGCAAGTACTTTGCAGCGAAGCTCTGCGGGAAAGGACTGGTAGTCAGTAATTTCAAAATCATTGAAATCCCCTAGATTGCAATTAAATAGGGTGCTTTGCATTCATTTCATAAGTCGCCTTATTTGAAATTACCATAAAACACACCGTTATTTTTATCATAATAAAGATTCATTCCAAAATTATCCCGAGCAGAATTTCTGTAGTTTGAAATCACCCCAATGCACTATACTACAATTTTACCTTTACCTTATTGAAATGGTAATCCTAATCCGGATTTCAAAGTAAGCATTTGCTTGATTTTATATTTGACATTTTAAGAGTTTACTGCTTACAAGCAGTAAAATTTACCATTTTTGTACCACTTGCTAGGTTTCAGTTTTCTAATTAACATAACATTTCTATTATTTTTTTGTAATCAGTTGATAGTAAGGCACATAAAAGTTCTAAAAAGATACATATATTAAGTTTCAATAGTTTGTCTTATAAAGCAAGTTATACTTCTTTATATAAGACAAAGTCTTGTGAGATAAAGGTCTCTGCTACTGTTTTTTTTTTAACAAAATGTTTATTTGCCTCTCCTGTAAAATTTCGCTAAATACACTTGGTAGGCTTTGATCTGGGACAGCCGATTTAGGATGAGGAAAAGCGAGGTGGTTCTTTTTTATGAATTTGGATTTAATATAGGCACTTTATTTTTGTAGTTTTATTAACAATGTTGGGAAACAATCCTGATTCTTGAAGTAGGTACCTACCTATCTATTTTTCTATTTAAAAAGATTGAACAGTAACGAGAGTCTTAGAAGCTTTTAATGACTCGAGTTAGTATTCCGCTTACCGACCGGGATGCATACAATGTTTTTCATCACACTTGCCGACAAAGAAATAAGTTTTATGACAAAATATTATTAAATGATGTACTGATAATTCTATTACTCCCTAGGGAATTTCACTTTTCTATGACTCCCGCTACGCATGCAAGCAATGGTAGGCTTAGACCGCAAGTGTGATGAAATAGTTTATTTTAATCAATAAATAAAAATAATTCAGCATAATATAATATTACATTGTTGCATTTAGTTTGCTTATTTAGATAGGTAGATTGTTTTGTTCCTTATGCAAAAAAACGAATTTTACCGATATTTATAAGACCTTGAAATAAAGATTTTAATATGTTTATATCAAATATCAAGATGTGTTTCTTGTCCCGATCATACAAAAGCATACAAACACGAATTATATTACTTAACAAGTCTAATTTTTGTCAGCCTCCATAGCCTAAGTAGTGACTCTACCTAGGCAGCTGGAGGTTCCGGGTTTGAATCCCGACGTGGGCAATCTTTCCGTATTTATTTCACCATCATCGTCATCATCTCAGCCATAAGACGTCCACTGCAGAACATAGGCCTCCCCTCTGGACCTCCACATGTATCGGTTAGATGCGCCCTGCATCCTGTCCCGGCGACCTTCACATGGTCGTCTGTCCATCTTGCGGGTGGACGTCCTACGCTGCGTTTGCCTAGCCATGGTCTCCACTCGAGCACATTTCGACCCCATCGACCATCTGCTCTGCGTGCAATGTGGCCTGCCCATTACCATTTCAGCTTTTATATAGCACAAATATTTGTTCCTTGGTCCTGCCTTTTTAGATACAGGGTAGAACGGAACAACGATTCCTCCCGCTACCGATCGAGTCTACCAACTATTACGAAGAATATTCGGTATGGACCAACATCAAAAACGTACATGGAAAATTTGTCATCATCATCATCATATCAGGCCGTGTGGTGACGGAAGTAAGAATAAATTTGTTACCACCCCAACTCCTCCTGCGGGTGTCGTAAAAGTCGACTAAGGGATTGAAGTGTCACTGACCATTATTTGATAAAAGATTGATGATGGGCAGCAGCGTCATCATAGTGGACACATCACTGCGATCGCCAATCCGATTGCCCAGTGTGGCGATTATGCTGCCGTCTTAAGTAGAAAAACCATAAGTGACATTTTTTGCTAAATTGAGTTATTACTAGCCTCGGAATCAGGGAAAAAAATAGAATTTTTCTATCTGACAGTTATATCTGTATGTCCTACAGATGCTGATTTAGACAAGCATAAGTCCATGTTTTTTTGGCTAAATTACTTCCGTTTTGAAACAGAAAAACCATAACAGCATATTTATAGGCAGAAACACTGAAAAAAATAATTTGTTAATGGTAACCGAACTTTCGTCAACCTGTAACTTAAAAAAAGTGACGAGCGAAGTAAGGCAATATCTTACCAAAATCAGTTCGGTTAATTTTCTACTAAACAATTGATGTTGCGTATTGCTAAACAATATTAGTTATATCGTGTGAAAACTGTCTGTTGTATATTACCATAAGTTCAGTTATATTTAGTTTACAATTCAGTTATTGTAGACGTGCTGTATGTTGATAACAAATTTACTGTTTGTCAAAATCTTACTGAATTCACAACTTACTATAATCAAATTTTCTGCTACGCCTAAACCAACTGGCTCAGTAATGTTTAACATAACTTTTTTGTTACCTATAACCAATTTAGAGTATTATTTTAAGCAATTTGTTTCATTATATTTAACCAAATTATTTGCCTGCATGTAACCAAACGAATAGGTTATACACGACAAAAATACGTTGTTCATATACAGCCAAATGTTTAAATTATTTTGACCAAATAGTTTGCCACTTCTAACCAAATGAATAGGTTATATATACATGACAAAAATACGTGGTTCATATACAGACAAATATCAAATGAGTTGTAAATAGGGCTCACTGCCTGTATAAAATCCAGTACGTCTCATCGTCACCTTTCTTATCCCCTGGGTGATGAGACGTACTGGATTTTATACAGGCAGTGAGCCCTATTTACAACTCATTTAACTACAAGTAGGGTGTATAAGCCACATCGATGATTACCCAAAAATAAGTAACACTAAACGAGCATTTTAATTAACTTTATTAATTGTAATAATAGAAACATTCAAATAATAGAAACATTCATAGTAATTTATAAGAACGGTATAGTAATCAAAATAATCAATCAATCAATAATACAATCGCGAGCAACAGTACTTTTTGCATCACTTTATAGGTTTTCATTGCACAGAGTATCTTTGTAAACCAATTTATTTTTCTAAATTATTTTACGAGTAATTCCATTATTTTGCTTGATACATTAGCTTCAGAGTCTCTTTGATTACAAGGAAAATGAAGAAATTAAAATTATTTGGTTTACAAAGACATGACATGTTTTGAAATGTCCTTATGTAACCTTCTAATCCCCATTCCCGAAGGTAGTCTCCAAGGGTGTCTGCTGGTGGAGGTACAACTTCCATTTTGGAATATTCAAGTAACTTGACATACATATGTCATACGCAACGCAAAAAAAGCGTTTGGTTATTTCTATGCTAAGTATTGTCTATATAATGAAGTACGTTTGGTTACACATTGTATTTTATTTGGTTAGATAAAGCGAATGGTCTGCTAGAGTAGCAAACCCGTATTTGGTTTTACTCTACTAGACAAAACTGGTTATATGTAACAAAACTATGTATTATAATAGCAAATCATTGTTGAGTTAAATCTAAACAATTTTATGTTATGGATAATAACATCGTCTTTGTTAGAAGCTAGGACTTGGTTTTTGTTGCATATTGTCAATGCTTACTCTTAAATTAGACCAAGCGGTTTATTTACATGTGAACACTTGAATTTGTTTACTGTTTTAATGTAAGACGTATACAAGCATTTATTTACGAATAGCCCAACTTAGAATAACATTATCCGTTTGGTTTTTAATACGCAAACCTGTTTGTTAATAGAAATTAACTTTAGTAACGCCATACCGAATTATGGTTAATGATGAAATAGCCAAAGTAGTTCAGTTAAATATTTTTTTCAGTGAAAGACTTAAGTGGCGACTTATGGTTTTTGATATTTTATCCCGAATGTGACTCCAACATTGATATCAGAAGGAGAAAAACCATATTTGTATATCGTTTAAAATTACTAAGTAAAAAACCCACAAGTTGCCGGTAATGTTGTTGCTTGATCATGTATATTTTTTTATTAATCACAAGACTCCGAAACAGAAAAATCATAAGTTGGCAAGTTATGTTTTTTTTCTCTCTTAGAGCTCATTCTTATGCTTTTTATGCTTAGTGTCAGCAGCTTAAATATGAACTCGAGGTTTATTTCTCAAACGTTGTTGTAACTTATGCTTCATTAGGATAGTAGTAGCCCCCCGGTCGCCTCCCGCCCTCGATCGTTATAGGCTCAGAGCTCAGTCTTTTAGGTGTTTTCCTGTGAAATAGTTTGCGCGTAGGCAAATTGCCGTTGTACGTAATTCAGCACCATCTTTATAATAAGTGCATTGAATGCAAGTAATACTTAACTTATAATATTACGGTTTTAAAAATAGACTCCACGGAGGGCCGAGGAGCTCCCATCCCAGTAATTTTGGGTGAAGTCAAAGGGCACGCCACGTGAGGGCCGGAATATTACCGGAACCAATGTTAATATATGTTGAGCTAGTCCGAAGGACGAGTTTCAGGGTGGGAGGCAAAAAGCCGTGCTCGCAAAGGCTCAGACCTTCACTTCGAGGGTGTGTGTCACTTGCAAGTACATAAAGCGAGGCCGAAGGCCGAGCTGCAAGAAAATTGAGCTACCATGCTTCTTCAACTACCCCAGCATCTAAATAAGCTGACTTCTGGGTAGGGCCCAAGGCCCGACCGGGGAGCCTACACGGTACAACTGTCCTTAACGTGTCTTTATAATCGAACCGGCGGTTCGCTTCGAACTCCAACGAAGACAGAAAGCCGAGCTCCGTGTAGAGCCAACGGCCAAAAGCGTCCCTCGGAGGCTCCCCCCGCCCCGCTAGAGCCCAGCGCTACCACGCCAGGCATAGTAATAGTGTAACATAAAATTAATTTTGACAAACTGCGAAGGCCGTAGGCCGTACTCCGCGTAAGGCCAAAGGTCCCAATCCTCCCTCAGAGGGGCGCTGGTTTGATCTACGAGAACTACCAAAGCTAGAGGCCTAGACTTTCACTTAGAGGAATCAAGCATGTCACTTGGAAGAAATTAAAAGCAAGGTCTAAGAAGGAGCTCACGTGGTATACGAGTAACCTTCCTTCTTAACTGCCTTAACAATCGAAGCCAGAGGCCAACGTTACCACGCTACGTGGTGGAATGCGAAGGCTGTTCTGCGTAAGACCGAAGGCTCGAAGTGTCCCCCAGACGGGAGCAGGCTTGCAAGGCCAAAGGCCGAGCTATCAGAGCCTAGCTCCTTCGTTATACAATGGATTAGTGTAGCACTATAACGAATCTCAGGGCCGCCGGCCCGTCAATTCGTTTTCGAGAAAATGGGAAGGCTGAAGGCCCTGAGCGCGGCCACCGGCGTGCTTGCCTGCGAGGCCGAAGGCCGAGCTGCGGGAGACTCGTATTTCCAGGCAAACCTCATCCCACCCCCCTGCACCAATGTCAAGGCCAAATCCGACCCTGACCTAACGGCAGAATGGCTAAACCTTGATAATTTTATATGAGTAAGGCGTTCTGCTTGTAGTCTCTAAGTAAATCACCGTCGTTCAGACACCATTCTTCATAGTATTACTCTGACTAAAATACAAATATCTCCGTTTTGCAATGGAATTGAACATAGTACCCATAGAATGAAATGAAATAAATGTAAATACCTATTTAATGAGTTTAATGACACTACTTTCAGCTCTGTTGGTTCTTGGTCCACTCTCCATACAAAAATGACCATGGTCCTTTATTCCATTTTAACTACACCATGTTTTTTTAATCCCTGCTATTATTAGAAAAGTCATAATTTGATTCTGTTTACTAAATAAATAAAGCACAAGTACCCAGTTGTGTTTTTTCTATTTCTGGACCGATTAGCAACGTCAAGCATAAGCATGTGCTTATGGTTTTTTTCTTAGGCGTAATACGACAAAACTAACGGAAAAAAACAAAAGTGGGCACTTGTGTCATTTCATGTTAGTAATTCTATTATGTTACTTCTTACTTTACGACGTAGAAACAGTTTTTTCTAAATAACTAATTAAAAACAAATAGAATAACGAATACTATGCAATGCATAAAATATTTACAATATTGTTTTATTCATTAAGAAAAAAATCCACCTTATATTTCGAATTTAACTTATTTTAGCTGAGGTGCAAAGTTTTTTGCCTTTTTCTCGAAACTTACTTTTTGGCATTTATGGTTTTTTTCGTTAAGACGGCAGTATGGGCATTTACCTCCTAATGCGTCTGCGTCTATACGCATAGTTAATAGGAGAGGCTTACGTCCAGCAGTGGACTATCATAGGCTGATGATGATGATGATCAGCATATCAGCCGAAAGACGTTCATTGCTGAACGTGGTCTCCTCCAAAGATTGCCACAATGACCGGTCCTGTGCCACCCGCATCCAGCGAACTCCTGCGACCTTCACCAGGTCAAATTGTATTGTATATTTGTGAAAATTTGTATAAGGGGTTAATTTTTTTAAAGATATTACGGTGTTGGTACAGTCAAGTACAAAAAGAAGTATCGAAAGAATCCGCTCATAAATATGTTACGACGTTTTTATTAAACAGAATTAGAGCGCACTGGGACATATTTTTAGCATTTTTGTGTAGACCTTATTTTGTCTTTGACTGTTATACTGAATGTTGATCGTAATGGTTGGTAGGTTATAAAAAAATGTAACCGCCAATATTTTTATTAATTGGAACACAATCATAGATATATGAAAGAGAGAGATTTGTAACGAAGCGAAATTGTAATGAGTCTCGGTGTCTCCGAGGTCGGGCCTTTGCCACGCTGTGATTGGCTAAAGCGCTACCATATGATGCGGCACTAGAGAGGAGGCTACGTCGATAAATTATTATCCATAGATATTTGATAAGGCCGGAATATTAAGAAAAACATTAAAATCGGTCTATCATTTAATAAGAAATAAATACAGATTAAAATATCGCATTGGACGATGTATCTAATCTTTATAAACATTATGTTATCCGTCGCGCCCTTGTTAGCGCGAAAATACCGGCCGTCCTAGAGCCCAACGGTCTGGCCAGAGACGACGGCAAGAGGCCTGACGGAATGACGCTGGTGCCCTGTAGCATGGGCCGGCCGCTAGTTTGGGACGCCACCTGCGCTGACACTCTGGCGCCGTCCCATGTTTCGGTCACCGGCGTTGCTGCTGGCGCCGCGGCATCATTAGCCGAAAGTCTCAAGCGCCGCAAATATGCTGCTTTAGGAACCAGCTACATATTTGCGGCGTTTGGTGTGAAGACCTTGGGGCCATGGGAGCCAAGTGCACATGGACTTTTTAAAGATCTAGCGGCTCGCCTAAGAGATACCTCAGGCGACCAGAGGGCTGGCCAGTACCTTGCACAGCGTTTAAGTATAGCTATACAACGGGGGAATGCGGCCAGCCTTCTGGGTACCTTGCCCACTGACGGCGATTTAGGCCATTTTTTATTTATAGGTAGTTAAGTTAAGTCCTTATATTGTTTGTTTTCATTTTATGTCGTTTAATAATAAATTAGAAAACTTTTTTCTTACTTTCGTGTTGGATCTGGTTTGTAAATAATAAACTACAGAATGTCAATTATAAACATATATTTGAATATGAACAAAGCAATTTATTAACGACATTATCTTAATTGTGGCTGGGAATCACATGAACAAATAATTATTTAGACGGTTGTACCCTTAATAAATATAATGTTATCAGCCGTTTCCGCGATGGTCACATATTTAAATAAAACAATTTCAACCTTTGACAACGGTTATTGTAAAAGGCTCAAAATAATATAATACGCGATATAATCTGTATATATTGTTTTACCTTTATGAAGATAAGATATTGATACAAAAGGTCCAAATATGAAAGAAAAATTTAATATAATCAAAAACATCAACAATTTATCGACCCTATTTGTAATCGGCACGGTCAGTCGTACCTCTAGTTCGCGGCCTGCTCGCAGCGGCCGTACCAAGAAATGACAGGACGGTTGTGAATATCGCTAGCAATTGGATACATTGCACGGTCACTTACCAAATTGCAACTTGCTTGCTATTCTAAGCCGTCAATGCAAAACGCACATACAATTTGTCACTGAATAGTTCAACCAATTGGTACGCCCAAGTAAAATCATTATGACATTTATGTCAGCGGTTTGTTGTTATATATTATTTGTAAAAATACGTGATTTTGTGAACTAATAACTAAAAAAATCAATACTTTCATGTGGTACGTGACTCAATAGTCCTTGAAATGTTTATTTACACTCCTATTTTTACAAGAAATAACGGCCCAATTCGGCATTTTGCGGATATGTCCGAGCTCATCCTGCAGTCGCGGGTAAGTTGCGACTGGCTCATAGGGCGCGCATCTGTCACACTATAAAGGCCTATCGGCCATAACGCTGCGACATGTTCCATGCCACCGTTAGCTATCTATACTGATCTGTGAACACAATCAAACCACCGAACAGCTTTATAAATTTACGATATGGGTATAAAGCAAGCGCAGAGCCAACTCGACTTCACTAAAGCATTTGATGCATCAAAAACATCGGCCCAATGTCGGCTCCCGGGGAAGTCTTAATTATTTCTTCCCGCGCCTCCCTGCGCCTGACAGGCGTCACGCCATATTACAGAAAAGGATAACTTTTCTAGGGTTCTATGGCACTCGGAACTTTGTTGGAAGTCTACGAACAAATAAAACATGGAAACCGCACGCCACACTAAATTGCCCATCAAAAACGGGCCTGAATTTTAGTTGACAACTGTCACCCCTTCTTTAGTGCATCATGGTAATGAATTTCAATATCAACTTATAAAAACTTAAACCGCCATTTAAAAATAGTTGTGGTTGGTCTATCAAAGTTTTGATTGGCTATATTCTATAAGCATTTGACAAAGATGTTGCGTCGACATATATTATGCGCGGTGTTAAGAAAAGCGCTATGTCCTGCCCATCTTGGCACAATTGAACAATTGGTTTTGGGGGCATTTTTGAGCTGGCGTTAGACGTCCATGTGATATATGGTTGTAGTTGGAAGTTCATTATGATAACTTCTTATTTTTATGCTACTCAAATTGTTTAGTTCAATATTTTTGCTTTGTAATTTTTTTAAGTGGTACTTTTTTGTTTTGTATTTTGGCCATTTTCCGCAACTCTACGTCGAATGTGCCTATTTTGCGTGGTCCCAATTCCAACGCTACTTGTTAGGGACTTCACATACGTCATTTGAAATTACAGAAGGAAAAACCACCTTACTTTTAACAGAATAAGGTGTGAATTTGCCATGATTTTTTTGAGCACTGGACATGTTTTTTCCGTGGTCCCTTCAAATATACATATTTGAGGAAATGCTGGATTTGACGACAAAAATGGCGAAAAGTAGTTGTCTGTGGAGCCCAGTTTGGGCCTTGTCACAGACAAGGGTTGCCAGGCCACCGATTGCTAAGAAACTGCACGCACAACGGCTGCTCAAGGCCAAGTTTTCTATCTGTCCTATTTCACTACCTACACACCTCAATGAGTACGCAAGAGACAGGTATACATTAGTCAGCTTTATTACTTAAACCACATGTGACCAGCGATGTCCAAATCAGGCTTCGCCACAGATACGGGCGATTGATAAAATGTTAAAATCGGGCCTGGCCACTGACGAGGGGTAACATGCTACCGATCAAAAACCAAAACATCACAAATATTTAGTTTACTTTTCTCCGCCAATCTCGACTCGCGCTTGGCATCATTCCGGTTTCTATAAACCCGCTCGGATTTGGTTGGAACAAAATAAACAAAATATAACGTTTTCAGACTTTGATTGATAGAAATGTTATTTCCCCTCGTAGAGATTTTATGATATTGCGATATTCAATCGTAATATTTGGATGCTTTTCAGATATAAACCAAATTATGAAAATTTCGAGGAAGGCATTGAATCAGGTGCTACGTGTTACTAACATAAACCCACGTAGTTACGAGTATCATCATCATCATCAGCCTATGTTGGTCCACTGCTGCTGGACGTAGGCGTCTCCTATTAACTATGCGTATAGACGCATTAGGAGGTAAATGCCCATAATCGCCACGCAGGGCAAGCGGATTGGCGGTCGCAGTAATGTGTCCACTGTGATGACGCTGCTGCCCATCACCAATCTTGTAGAATAGTCAGTGACACTTTAATCCCTTAGTCGACTCTTACGACACTCGCAGGAGGAGTTGGGGTGGTGACAAATGTATTCTTACTGCAGTCACCCCACGGCAGTTGCAAGTATAGTTAAGAGGAATCTCATCACTTCTTCTGATTTTTTTGCCATTATAAATTTTCAGTTTGCTTAGCACATGATTGGCGCGACAGTTATTTCGAGATACGGGTAGTATATCCGACCCACATAAGGGTATCTACGCCTTAAAGCTGGCCATTAGTCGACTATAACAAAATGTGGAATTCCTATAAACTGGTAGCTAGACTTATTAGTTGGGGAACCCATATATTACAGAATCATATTTATTTTTCGTTGGAAGTTGACGATATTTGTCAATCGGGTGTCAATTTAGCGTTTTGGTAAACGTACGTGTTGTGTGGCACAAGGGTGAAATAAAATTACCAATTTTTAGACGTTGTTTAAATGAATATAACAATTTTTTTTTTTAAATGTCTGCTCATAAATATAATTTACTATGTATTGTTATTATGATTTGTTTATTGTTCCTTGATTATTAAGTCTAATTTACCGGACATTCTACATTTAAGTAACTACATAATAGCGCATCGAATTTACGAGTTTTACTTAAACTCAAAATGGATAAAGTTATATTGCGGGACCTGACCCGTATGTATTTTTTTACTGATTTGATAACGTATTTAGTCTTCTTGCATATTACTATAAAATGGGCTGCTATTAGTAGCAGCCCATTTTATAGTATTGCGAACTTCGTATTTGTGCTTATTTTATACAATAAGCAATTTTACCAAACAAAGTTGGTTTTATGGTTCTAAAATAAATTTAATGATTTATCATCACAGGTACGTCTGGTGGTAAAGAGTTGTGATCAAAGAATACATTTTTAGCATGGGTCAAGAATGTAAGGCGACAGAATTTTTAAAGAAGCTAGATGAAGTTTTGAGTATTCTTACTGCTTCTACTACATTCCCATGAGATCAATCAAATGATGAACTTCTTCGTATATTTTCCCGCTTAAAGTCGGAATTTAAGACTAGGTTGGACTAGGACTTATAGTCGATATGCCAAAACAGGGTTTCGGGTCTAGTAATGACGGGGATGCCAGCAGACATTTTTTTTTCTAATCCCGAGATCTCTTCGAGTTTTGAATATCAAAAGGAAATCGACCACGATTTGACAAAGAGATTTGCTATTGAGCTGGAAGTCATCTCGAGTGGACAAAGAGTAGACCTAAGTAGTTTGAGTCATATTGCGACAATACGGCATTCTATGTCGAGTATATCCTTGGAAGCCACTGACCCCAACTGTTCACAAAATTCAGATGCATAGTTCTATTGTTATGAAGCATGCCCTTCTCCCCATAGGAAATTTATCGGAAGAAGCCGCAGAAGCTAGGAACAAGCACTTCGGAGAATTCAGGAATAGCTTTTCAAGAAAATTTTCGAGGGAGCAGTGTTACTTAGACGTTTTCAATCGGCTGTTATTTACTCCCGATCCACTTCTCAATAGCATCAAGCCTATGCCACCGAAAATATTAAAACCTTTTAGCTCTGCTGCCAGAAATATGATGCTTGCTCCAGATATAGACACTAATGCTATATCGGATGATGATGATCTGACATTAGATTTTGAGTAACCATCGGACGCATCATCTGAGTAAGAAAAACCATACATTTTCTTAATAGTTAATGTGTAAATACCTATGCAAAATTAATTTTACTACCTCAATCAGGCCGCCAAGGTGTAAAAGCGGTTCAAAATAAATTCGTTTAATATAAAAGTCATATTTAAGTATAAAATGCGAAAAAACGTAAATAAATAATTATGGCCAGCTTTTTGAGTCAAATACCCCTGTGTGCGACCCTCTTTTGTTAATATAGCTAGTGAAGGACGGGAGATCTGTCTCGCTTCGACATACTGTCGCACCAATCATGACCAAAGGAGAATTCGCTCATTTTATCCCCCACTCTACGAAATTCGTTGATTTCGTAGAATGGGGGACGGAATGAGCGAATGCTAGTTTGGTTTAACCCTTAATTTGGCAATGTTCGTCACAATGAACATAGTCTTCGACCCACTTTTTGTATTTTTTTTTAAGACAGAATTTTCTGCTCTACACAATGGCGAGGAGGCTAGAACGCACGATTTTTTTGAAACTTGCCAAATTAAGGGCTAAAGGCACCCCTTAAGGTTGATGGGAGAAGACCCGCGCTTCCTCTTCCTTTCCACTTTTCCTTCAATTACAGTTTTAATATAATTGTCATGTCGTAACAGGTGCCCCAACATAACTCCTCATCTCTTCTCAATCGTCTTCATTAGAGATCTCTTCTCTCCTATCATGAAATAGGTAATTATTTTTAGTTCTTTTTGACATGAAATTTAAAAATGTAGAAATATTCGAACAGTTTTCTGATTATACAAAACATAGACATCGATCACCTAAACCATAAGAGTATCATAAGTCGGAACTGTGCGTTTTCTAATTGATCTGTCATAATATACTTCTGCTTATTGCAATCGCCTGTATTTTTTTTAAGATGTACATAAATAAACTTTATCCTATAAAATTTTCAAACGTACAGAAACAAGTATTGGAACCCAATTTACTTAACAGTTCAAAAAATAAAGGGGCTGATGACGTGCAGGGCCGACGCCTGCCAGGTCATGGCTATTGCTCTAAGAATGCCATAAATCGTAAGTATACAATTTTCTAACCTTACACGACCGTCACTCCCAGGGTTCACTGGCTCTCCAGCTATTACGTGAGTTGTAATTTTAATGAATAGTTATCTCGACTTAAAGAACCGTCTCTCTCTTTCATCTGCCTGCACTTGACTTCTTTAGTCACATCGCCGGGAAAGAAGGGCACAATCTCGAGCAACTCATGGTTACCGGTAAGGTAGATGGCAAAAGACCAAGAGGTCGTAGTCCAATCAGATGGAGTGACCAGATTCGGACAACCCTAGATACAAATATACACGCTGCCCTCCACTCAGCCAAGGAAAGAAACAAGTGGCGAACAACTGTACGGAAGAAGATTATGCCCCATTTAGGGAATCACGACCCTCAAAATTGAGGAACAGGACGCGAGGAGGATCTCGACTTAGCTATCTCGAAGTAACTTACACAGATTAGAACCCCGGACCCTAAATCAACAAAAAGTTGTCATTACTTTATTAATTTTATTACACTACTAAGTCTTAAACTTGTAGGTCAAAGTTTAATCATACTTTTAGCCTTAACCCTCTCACAGCCTTCAAAAAGTTTTCTGAAAGAGGTTTAACAATAATGGAGATTATCGCGCCCCAAGTTGAGGCAATTAATTATAACTTGGAACTACAGAAGAGATTGGATCAAACTCTGGTTCTGCAACACTTGTTTGTAAAAGATTTGTGGGCGTATTCAGAATTTGTTAGCCTCCGTAGCCTAGTTGGTAGTGACCTTACTTACGAAGCTTGAGGTTCCGGGTTCGAATCCCAGCGAGGGCATTATTTGTGTATTTATTTATCACAAATATTTGTTCCTTGGTCATGGCTGTCTATGTATAAAGTTTGTATATATGTGTCTATCTGTTATATACAGGGTGCTCGTGAGGAAATCTAAAGATCTTAGCATGCATTCTAGACATCAAAACAAACAAAAAATATTATGACACCTAATGTCAAAATCCACAAAAACAAAACTTTTTTTTAGACTTTTTGAATACTTTTTAACATTTCCAATACTTTTTATCATAACAACAATTTGTTAAAATTTATTTTTTAAATGATTTTCTTTAAGGACAGGTTTTTCGTCAAGTCTATTCTTATTTTTTCTTTGTCAGGCAAAAGGTGTGGTAATATTAGAACACATTTGGATAGCATTGTAATCAAAAAGAAGTTTTATGACGAGTTACATCGAAAAACTTTTTTCGAAAAAAGGTTAATTATCTCAGGAACCAAGCCGAATCCAGGAAATGTTATCTAACATTAAATACTCTAAATATGCTCAGGAATTCAGCATTAAAATCTTTTGGTTTCCTCGCGAGCACCCTGTATATCGTCGCCTGGTAACCACATCACAAGCCTTAATTGAGCATAAAATTATGAAATAATTCATGGGTAATTTTCACTCAATAAATTTAAGAATTTTGTAAAGCGTAAACTTGTATCTAAAGCTTATTACTTGTATAGTACACAAGTATACATGAATGATAAAACACCATAGGAGTCAATGATATAATAAGTTAATAAGTAAAGATATGTTACACCGGCTCTAAAATTGAAGCGCGCAGATTGTGATAATTCTAACAATAGCTCTTATTTCTACCCAGACCACCGAGAGGTGTGTACCACTGCCGAGTTCTCGCAAATCACATGAACTGCGCCCTGAAATGTAATTTTATGTTATACAATAGTGAAAACTACGAAATAAAATGCAAAAATGCCCTTAACATCACACATCATGCTCAATTAAACTGAATTATATATTTTTTTCAATTTTACTATTTATTGAAAATAAATAGGACGCCATTTTGACGTTTTTGACTGACTTCGAGAAAAAGACAAGCTTATGCTGTTTAAGATCAAGAGTGACAAAGATAAAACAATGTTTATCAATAACAACCTTAAGAATGCACGCGCAATTGTCAAATGCTAGTTGTCTCTTTTTTATTTATTAAATACGAGTACCTATATGTATTTTACGATCTCTTTTACGCATTTTGAATTATGAAGATAGGTGTATGTCAACTGTCAATAAATCGTAGGTGTATGATGTGAAGTATTTATTTCGCTCATTTTGTAAAATAATTTAGGTTTCAATTATTACACTGCGTGTATGCCCGAATGCGTTTATAGGGAATAGACAATAGATTATCTTGACATGTAAGGTAGCTTAAAGGTGTGTTCACGACTCTGTAAATGAGAAATAAAAGTACGGGAGTAGAAAAAGACATATTACGCATACGATACGAATAGTCCTCGTATAATCAAGAGAAGGGTGGGCCCGAGGTTCTAAGCGCTGAAACCCTTACGTTTCTTTGTAACTACCGAGACGATGGCTGGCGTAAAGAAAAAGAACTTGCGGACACAGATGTGCTCAGCGAAGGCACTAAAACTACACTAAAAGTATTTTTCCATCACACCTGTTTCGTAAGTGCATCAATGCGCTGCGGCGATGCGCGCCGTAGATGCGTTATTATGCCCTAGGGCAGTCAAGGATTTTTATACAACATTACGTCACACTAGCGCGCCGTCCGCAACCGACGCAGGTGTTTTTTAAACGGTTTTTATTAACTTCACCGCGTATCAACTGTCGTCGGTGCTTCAAATCTTGTGATCAATTTTTCGACCACTTCTGCTGCACCGAAATCAATAAAATTTGGAACTCTTATCAAGTCCCCATGACAATGCAATATTATAACGACGGTAGAAAGGCTAATTGGCTTAAGCGACACTTTGGGCGATATTGAGTTATTTATATCATCGGAATCGGCAGATTTTTCTCCGTCGATTGAGCTCGGTTTCATAGCGATCAGACGATTTTGATGGCGGTTAACACTTCTGAAATTTGGTACAGCGTTAAAAAAATCAAGGCATGAAGCAACACAAAAAATTGTATTTTTGAATGAAACGTGACTTGACCCACAAACATGTTTGGTTGGTTCCCGCTTAAGCGGTTTTTACTTTCCCAACTTTGCCATTCGTTTTGATTTGAACCTTTTGGCTTTACTCCATCACACACGAGCATAGTCGTTTAAGTCAATTGAACTTCAACAAAAAAGTGCCACCATAGGCGTTTGAAGCATTTAGCCTCCATTTAAAATAAAAGAAGCATGTCGCTTGAACCATTTAGCTCTTCCCAATTCTTTAGGGCATGGGTCGCTTCAACCAAATACGTAAAACCCTAAACCATAAAATGTATGTTACTTAAGCATTTTGAACCTCTTTTTATAGATGAGAATGTCGGTTGAAATAGAATATTTGTTTGACCTGTGTCATTTAAATCCTTATAATAAAATCATAATGCATCATATCAGTGTAGCTTAAATCATCAAAAATTTCTATGAGAAACTTTTGACTCGGCGGTACAATCACACTCTTGCCGCCGTCGGTGCTTTTTGAGCCGCTCGCCTATAACTACCGCCGCCCCCCGCGCGGGCGCGTCAATCACTTGTAGTCTGTGCCGGTAGGCGCATGTGCCGTAGTGATTTTGTGTGTAATACTGAAATCGTGTATTTCACATTATGAAATAATTTAATTATTTTCATTGTTATTTCTTGATTATTTAATAATAATTAAAGTTTAAGTCTAAATACTTACTTACGTATTTCTGCCGCTTATATTGTAAAAAAAAACTGACTACAGATATAATAAAAATTAAGATTAAAAAATATAACGTATCTATCAAGCGTAGTAATAAATTAATTAAAGATGTTAGGCAAAAAGAGCATTTTTTTCCAATAAAAGCGACAGAAAGGTTATTGCGGATGAAACGCTGTAATCAATATCCGCAATTTTTCAAAGACTGATTCTGCCAAATAACTTTCCAATTATGTTATTAGAAGCAAATATTTTTCTTTATATAGCAATAAAAATTGAGAAAAACGATTTTCATTCATTTTGTTTTCTTTAGACCTGCAGAGTACGAGTAATTATACCTTTGTCTCTAAATATCCGAGCTTCAACCACCATGTTTAATCATATTCATATAATTCCTGAGATTTAAGCAATCCGTTTTTCAATGAGTGTGTGTCATTAAGTCAATTAGAATCGCCACTTATTTCCATTAAAGAATCGCTTAAACTGTTTAGCCTTACCCCGTTGTATAGTAAAAATAGCGCTTAGCTCATTTAGCCTTCTTTTTAAAAAAGTGCACTTGTACACTACAGTCATTTGACTTGCCTCCGGCGGCAGACGCTGTTGGTATTTGAACCAATTAGCCTTTCTCTAATTTTTAGCAGATTTGTCTTAAGCGACCTTTATTTCGAGACATAATAAACTAATTTTATCAAGGTAGGAACCAAAGTTTGCGCCTTTATATCTTGAATATTTGATGGCAGTTGCGTTACAATATACCTGTAACTTTTTTTGTAGCGATTTTTTTTCTAAAAAATAAAACTTTAAACGGCTCTCCTGTAAAGTTCATAAAATGTCGGTTAAGTCAATTAGCCTTTCTACCGTCGATAATATTTGTATCCTTGTATCCTCAAAGCCTGATGCTGCAGACGTACTGCCTACCATAACCGAGAGTGTTAGACACGTGAAAATGAAAGTATAGCATGTTCGGCATAATCAAATACTAACAGCCTGATCTTGACTTCCAACTCCTCACTCCTGATGCTGCAGTACTGCCCACAATAACCGCAAGGTTTATCTTTTATCGATATCTTGATTTTAAGGACGTTCTTTAGATATTTACTAGAAACATGCAAATTTGATACTAACGTCCAACTCCTCAAATCTGATACTCCAGTGTTACTGCCTGCCACAACCGCTAGGTTTAGCGTTATGTAGATTTTGAAGCACTGCTTTAGATATTTGGTAGAAACATACGGATTTCATTATTATCATCATCATCATCATATCAGCCGAAAGACGTTCACTGGTGAATATAGGCCTCCCCCAAAGATTGTCACAAGGACCGGCCCTGTGCCACCCGCATCCAGCGACCTTCACCAGGTCATGAGTCTACCTTGTGGGTGGCCTACCCACGATGTGCCTTCAGGTACGTGACCACCACTAGAGAACATTTCCGCCCCGACGGCCATCGGTTCCACACGCAACGAGCCCCGCCCACTGCCACTTTAGTTTAGCGATTCGAAGAGCTATATCGGTTACTTGGGTTCTGCTGCGGATGGGCTCATTTCTAATCCGATATCGCAGAAAGACTCCTAGCATAGCCCTCTCCATTGCCCTTTGGGTGACATTGAGCTTTCTTATGCTGATAGAGTGACAGCGTGAGTGGATCGCGTAGGGCGAGCCATAGGGCCTGCGGCTCTCCAGCTGATAGAGTGAAAGCATGAATGGATCGCGTAGGGCGAGCCGTTGGGCCTGCGGCCCTCCAGCTGATAGAGTGACAGCGTGAGTGGATCGCGTACCGTGGGGTGAGCCGTCGGGACTTCAGCCCTCCAGCTGATAGAGTGACAGCATGAGTGGATCGCGTAGCGTAGGGCAAACCGTCGGGCCTGCGGCCCTCCAGCTGATATAGTGACAGCGTGAGTGGATCGCCAAGCGTAGGGCAAGCCGTCGGGCCTTCGGCCCTCCAGCTGATAGAGTGACAGCGTGAGTGGTTCGCGTAGGGCGAGCCGTCGGGCCTGCGGCCCTCCAGCTGATAGAGTGACAGCGTGAGTGGATCGTGTAGCGCAGGGCGAGCCGTCGGGCCTGCGGCCCTCCAGCTGATAGAGTGACAGCGTGAGTGGATCGCGTAGCGTAGGGCGAGCCGTCGGGCCTTCAGCCCTCCAGCTGATAGAATGACAGCGTGAGTGGTTCGCGTAGGGCAAGCCGTCGGGCCTGCGGCCCTCCAGCTGATAGAGTGACAGCGTAAGTGGATCGTGTAGCGTAGGGCGAGCTGTCGGTCCTTCGGCCCTCCAGCTGATAGAGTGACAGTATGAGTGGATCGCGTAGGGCGAACCGTCGGGCCTGCGGCCCTTCGGCTGATAGACTCACAGCATGAGTGGATCGCGTAGCGTAGGGCAAGCCGTCGGGCCTGCGGCCCTCCAGCTGATAGAGTGACAGCGTGAGTGGATCGCCTAGCGTAGGGCAAGCCGTCGGGCCTTCGGCCCTCCAGCTGATAGAGTGACAGCGTGAGTGGTTCGCGTAGGGAGAGCCGTAGGGCCTGCGGCCCTCCAGCTGATAGAGTGACAGCGTGAGTGGATCGTGTAGCGAAGGGCGAGCCGTCGGGGTTGCGGCACACCGGCTGATAGACTGACAGCGAGAGTAGTTCGCATAGGGTAAGCAGTGTGGCCTGCGGCCTTCCGACTGGTAGACAGACAGCGTGAGTGGTTATAGCGTAAGGCGAGCCGTCGCGCCTGCGGCCCTCCAGTTGATAGACTGACAGCGTGTGTGGGTCGTGTAGGGCGAGTTGGGCCTGCGGCCCTCCGTCTGATAGACTGACAGTGTGAGTCGTTCGCGTAGGGCGAGCAGTCAGGCCTGCGGCCCTCCGGCTGATAAAACTGACAGTGTGAGTGGTTCGCGTAAGGCGAGCCATCGGACCTGCGGCCCTCTAGCTGATAGAGTGACAGCGTGAGTGGATCGCGTAGCGTAGGGCGAGCCGTCGGGCCTTCGGCCCTCCGACTGATAGAGTGACAGCGTGAGTGGATCGCGTAGGGCGAGTCGTCGGGCCTGCGGCCCTCCAGCTGATAGATGACAGCGTGAGTGGGTTACCATAGGGCAAGCAGCCGGCCCTGCGGCCCTCCGACTAATAGAATTATAGCGAGAGTAGTTCACGTAGGGTGAGCTGTCAGGGCTGTGGTCCTCCGGCTCATAGACTGACAGCGTGAGTGGTTCGCACAAGGTAAGACGTCGGGCCTGCGGCCCTCCGGGTGATATATGACAGCGTGTATGGTTCCAATAGGGCAAGCAGTCGGGCCTGCGGCCCTCCAACTGATAGACTGACAGCGTGAGTGGTTCGCGTAGGGCGAGCTGTCGGGCCTGTGGCCCTCCGGCTGATAGGCTGACAGCGAGAGTTGTTGGCGTAGTGCGAGCTATCGGACCTGCGGCCGTACGACTGATAGACTGACAGCGTGAGTGGTTTGCGTAGCGCGAGCCGTCAGGCCTGCGGCACTCCGGTTGATAGACTGAGTGACTGATAGCTTGAATTGACCCTTGGGACCCTCGGTAAACGTGGCTTTTAGCATCCGACTCTGGAAGACTACAGTGATAATAGTTCCACGTGAGTAATATACAGAAAATATCATCTACGCCAGTAACTAATTTTTATTTTCTAGTTTTTGGTGCAATAAAAACCGTTTAACTTAAAACTTTTTTTACTTATTTTATATTATTATTATTAAACGGTTTTTATTAACTTCACCGCGTATCAACTGTCGTCGATGCTTCAAATCTTGTGATTGATTTTTCGACCACTTCTACTGCACCGAAATCAATAAAATTTGGAACTCTTATCAAATCCCCATGACAATGCAATATTATAATATTTGTATCCTTGTATCCTCAAAGCCTGATGCTGCAGATATACTGCTTAACTTAACCGAGAGTGTTAGACACGTGAAAATGAAAATATAGCATGTTTGGCATAATCAAATACTAACAGCCTGATCTTGACTTCCAACTCCTCACTCCTGATGCTGCAGTACTGCCTACAATAACCGCAAGGTTTATCTTTTCCCGATATCTTGATTTTAAAGACGTTCTTTAGATATTAAGTAGAAACATGCGAATTTAATACTACGAGTAACGACCAACTCCTCAAATCTGATACTTCAGTGTTACTGCCTGCCACAACCGCTAGGTTTAGAGATATGTAGATTTTGCAGTACTGCTTTAGATATTTGGTAAAAAACCTACGGATTTAATTATCATCATCATCATCATATCAGCCGAAAGACGTTGAATGTTAACTGGTGAATATAGGCCTCCCCCAAAGATTGCCACAAGGACCGGCCCTGTGCCACCCGCATCAAGCAACCTTCACTAAATCATGAGTCCACCTTGTGGGGGGCCTACCCACGTTGCGCCTTCCGGTACGTGACCGCCACTCGAGAACCTTACCGCCCCAACGGCCATCGGTGCCACGCGCAACGAGCACCGCCCTTTACTTTGGTTCTGTTGCAGATGGTCTCATTTCTTATCCGATCTAGCCGAGAGACTCCTAGCATAGCCCTCTCCATTGTCCTTTGGGTGACTTTGAGCCTTCTTATGAGGCCCATTGTAAGCGACACGGTTTAGTAGTAGTATGTCATTACTGGCTACATACACTGATCAAAGACTTTCGTCTTCAAACCCTGCGGAATATTGGACGAAAAGATACAGACTTCTTTAATACTGAATTCCAACTCCTCAAACCTGATGCTTCTGAGACACTGACTGCCATAACTGCCAGGTTTACCGAAATGTTGAATTTAAAGTACGTAATGCTTTAGCTAATGGGCAAAAACATATACATTGAGGAGTTGGAAGGGAGTATCCCTAAGTAAGGGGGTATCCCTTCCAACTCCTCAAATATGATACTGCAATATTACCATAACCGCTATTAGTGTGCCATAACCGCTGACAGCGTGGGTAGTTCGCGCAGGACGTGGCGCCGGACCTGCGGTCCGCTTATTGATGATGATAGTGTGAGTTCACTCCTCGGGCCTTCGGGTTCGGGTAGGGCGAGCTGTCGGGCCTGCGGCCCTCATCAAGGATCATATAAGGATGTATAAGGAAGCATCATATAAGGATACCTAAATAAGACAACTACGTAACAATGAATAGTCTGTACGTTAAGACATTTTTCAAATGCACATTCACAAATTGTCCTGTAAGCCTTGGAGTGTCTTAGCTGTTCAGCAGAGCTGCGGCCAAGTTCCACAGACGAGTTGGCTCGTTATTTACTTTTAAGCGTCCCTCTAATTGTCCTCACGACTTTGCGGTTCCTCTGCCGAGTCAGTTTGTCGTATCGTCAATATATTATGTACAGTTATATCGACGGTTGTCAGCAGTAAACAAATGAATATCGTAGGTAATTTTTGGGTGATTCAACTATTTCTTGTTGTTATTTTATCTCGTCACCTAGAAGAGAAAAGTTACATAGTTTGTTACAAAAAATATCCAGGACGATCTACTGACAAGTACCTACCGGTGACCTACCACAGAAATGCCATGTAGGTATTTGATTGACAGAAAAATAAAAGTATTCTATATTTTTATGCTTTTAAACTGTTTTGAGTGTGACTCAGAAGAAAATACCCATGTTTTGCTTCTTTTAGTCGCAGCAGGAATATTTTGTTAGAATTTTTCCCTATCCTCATGGGCCCTACCTTGTGTAGGTTACTAACTGAAAAAAAAACGTACCTGTCCTTTGCTAACTCCCTGTTAAAAGATTCGGCCATATTACATTTACACCCTGTATGAACATACACTTGATAAGAAGGATGCTTCAATATTATTGAAAGGATACGTATATAAAAGCGACCCAATTCCGATCAGTCCATCAATAATAATCTCATTAGGCCACCTCGCCCGGCCTTCCCCTATCCTTTACAAATATTAGGCAACGAGCCGAATCGCAAGCTACAGAAATACATCTTGATTTGTTATTGATTTGATATTTGGGCCAATAGTACATTTAGATGTAAGTGCAAAAAAAAATGTTTCTATTTAGGAAATAGTACATTTCCTAACTAGTGCAGGAAAACTTTTTTTCAGCGAAGGTGAAAGTTGGAGCCCGAGTGAAACGAGGGCGACAATCACCCGAGTTAAAAAAAAAGTTTTTACTCGTGTAACGGACGATTTTTTTCATAACAAGTGCGTCAAAAAGAGAAATTACCGCGAGCGAAGCATGTGCAAAGTTCGTTTTTGCGCTCTAGTTAGGAAAAAATATTTTCGTTGTCTTGTTTCATACCACTCTATCACGCTTTTAGTTGCTGTTTCGCATTAGTAGGTATATAAAAATATCCGGTGCAAACATCATCTCATACAAAAATCACAACTGTGTCACGTTTTAAAGGACACAAAATAAGACAACGAAAAGAATGTTAACCCATTTAATACCAGTAAGCAATGATGCTACCTGTAAATAGGGACGATGACTGTAGTTAAAATAAATTATTTAACATTATGCACGACATAATACACAAAGAAATTATTACTAAGATGTACATTGCAGGAATTTTTGTACAGAACTTCTATTTAATAAATTGGAAGGAACTTAAAAGAGTAGGTCATTTGACAGTACTCAAACGTGACGTCACTTTTCAGTATTTCATATGAAATTTCATAGTGGTGGCCGTTTTGATAGTTCGAAAAAAGATGCTGTTTTGACTTGCCAGTAATCATGCCTATTATCTGAATGAATAACGACACTCTTCACAGATTGAAACAGCTTCATCATAATGGACACATTACACTGCGATCGCCAACGCCATTTTACACATAATACATCTTAGCCAAGTTGCCAATCGTAAACGAAAGGCAGCTACCTGTCTTTGTTGCACTTTTATGAAAGAGTGAAAGAGAGGAAAAACTACGATACGCTACTAAGCAACTTGGCTAAGCATCCAGATCAGAGTCGGATTTATTTATTAATAAGTAATATTTCGTCACGTATATTACCTATTAATATCTCGGATCTAATAATATGTATACGATTTTGATCTTTATGCCTTTGACATAAGTTCCGAAATGTATACATATTATTAGACGTGACTGTACCAACGTAAACCTTATTCTGACTTACCATGAATCTAGGTCAAGTTGTGTAAGATTATCCCGTAATTATGTATGAATTAATACTACATAAACATTATTTGATAAAATATTGATGATGGGCAGCAGCGTCCTCATAGTGGACACATTACTGCGATCGTCAATCCGCTTGCCAAGCGTGACGATTATGGGCTTTTTTCTCCTAATGCGTCTATATGCATAGTTAATAGGAGAGGCCTACGTCCAGCAATGGACTATCATAGACTGATGATGATGATGATGATGATGATTACTACATAAACCCTAAATACCTATAGGTATACGAAACATAAAGTATTATAGGTGGGTACTTAATTCATGAAAATTCCTAATATTAACCTTAAATGGCCATCAAGTGTAGGATTTACATTATAAAATGCGTAGTATATTTTAAAATAATTACATTACTGAAACAAATAACTACTATGTCATCATAATTATAAAAGGTATTTTTCTAATTGACTGGAATTATTGACAGTCAAATCTATTCAATAAATCTTTGTTGATTAATCACAATCAGTTTAATTTTGATAATGTTAAAAATACACGTTAAAAATACATGATATATAAAAATAATTAAAAAAATATACATATGTATTTGATTTTACTGTCAACCATACTTTGCCACCAATACAGCACGTTTTTAACGATCTCTACTAATTACCTTCTCAAAACTACACTGCTTATAAACATAGAGAGAAAAAAAATTAATACTGAACTAAGACAGAAAAATGCTAGGAATCGCCACGATTATTATATTTATTATGTCACAAGATTTGCTATCTCAAAGCTCCTTAAATGCGGATTAAATTGCTTTATAGCTGTTTATCTCAGTCCACGGCTCTTTGAAAGATATTCTCTATCAATTTCCTTTACAATCTACTGCATTTTAATACTTGTTTTAGATTCCTCAGCTCTTTTCCTTTGATAAACAATGATAGCTTAAGCAGGATAATTTTATTTTACAAAAATAATCCAGATAACCTGATTTTCCCAGATCAGAATTTGCTATAGCTACTTCGAATTGGAATCACGAACTGAGTGAGAACCCTGTATTTATTATCAATATGATTAGATATTGACACATTTATCAACATCATAATTTTTCATTATTATTTTTGTGTCTCCCTGAGAATCACGGGCTTCCAAGTCCCGTTTTTTTATAGGCTTGCGCGAGGATGTAGATCCAAAACGTAGAGGCTCTTTGGAGATATTTACATACTATGTTGTACATCTGCTGAAACCCATTCAACACATCAATAGATATCCGTAAACCGGTCCCAGCAGTGTTATTCACTAAGGAAACCGCCTTGATATCAGCGCTGTTAAAAATTGTATTCACTAAATGCACTTTAAACGACACTAGCGCTCGGCGACGAATGCGGCGTGAGCTGGAACTACACTGCGTCGAGAGTTAACGCCTACAGTTCGACGACGACGAGCTGTTCTACGTTAGTGAATACCATTTTTCGCAGCGCTGCGCTTGACGTCGAAGTGAAGGCTGTCTCGTCGTCGAGCTCGTTGATGAACGCAGCGTCGAATGTGTGAATAAGAGAATAGCATAGCTGCAGGCGTATAGAGACTATTGAGAAGTAATGGAAAAGACTAACGGGCTATGGTGATGAACAATGTTCCGCGGGGGTGAGCTGTTTCCATACTAAATGACATGTATCACGTGACATTTAATATGAAGCTCACCCTCGCCGAGCATTGGTGATGAAGGATGGATTGATCAGAGATGGACCTATAGAAAAGAGGTTCGGACACCTGCCATAACAATGATTTCTCTTTGCTATCGAGGCAGGCGGTGACTCGCCGCCGACTAGATGGGCCCCCGTAAATGCCGTCACAAGAGACAGCCAGGGGCAACACTGGTGTAGGCGGCTCAGGAGTGTAGTACACCGCTTTCTGCGCAGTGGCTTGACAGCCGCTGCACACTCGCGACTTACGCAAATTTACACTTTCACCCCTGGAGCATATAGCTCTGACGACTCCTCTCTGGACGGCCAATTAAGGCAAACCAGAGCTGAGAGTCCTACGGGTCCCCTTGGGGTTCCCCTCCGACCGACGAAGACACGCCGGAGGCGGGGACCCTGACCGATTCTCGGGAGCACTCGGGTCCGTGAAGTCGTTACTCCCCAACAGCTCGCCGTAAGCTGCACTGCGGCCTTAATTATTTTCTTTATCAACATACAATTTTCCGTGACATAAATGCAAAGTCCCACAAAACAGTAAGCCATTGTATTTCAAAAATATTTCAGTTATAGCTTACTTAAAAATTACTTTGCACTATCGGTTCATTACTAAAACCTACGCTTGGCAGGCTTGTCGCTTAGAAATATTTAAATAAAAGGATTTTTAATTCTGGGTTAGAGTAATAAATGTTATACACAAAATTAAATAACCTTATTAATCCCACAATGTCGTAACAGATGTGCTTACCATGGAAAAAATCAACTGCGAAAGACTCTGGTTGTCACGGGATTCGAACCCGCTTCCTCTGGATTGCCGGTCTAACGTGCTTCTAATTATGTACACCAGACGACCTTCCGTGAATCACAGCGAATTTAGTCAATGGTATTGTGAAACTAATCACTAGTGACATCTGTACTTAATGTTTCGAAGGTACTACAACCTTATGAAATAAAATAAGAGTATTTATTATTCAATTATTTATATTTTGTGTTGGCAACGCACATGTGAATCCTCTGGCGTTCAAATGCTACTTTAGCTGCTTTCCATCAGTCAGGCCGTATGCTTGTTTGCCACAGTCATGTTATCAAAAAATCCAAACATTCGTTTGTTATTCAAGTAATCTAGTAAACAAACAAGAAATATCACATTTAGAACAGAAACCTCACAACTTCTGGAAACTTCTAGAAACTTCTGCTTTGAATACGTCTCGAACTTATCTTCTCGGGTTTCGAATCCCAGTATGAATTACTTTTAGGGTTCCGTTCGAAGGGTTGGACCCTATTAGTAAACCTTCGATGTTCGTGTAACGATACAGGATGAAAATTGACTATGCGCAAATGTCTTTTAATAATCAACATCGTAATTTTAGTCATAAATATTTAAATGATATATACATATTATATTCCTCCTGCGGGTGTCGTAGGAGTCGACTAAGGGATTGAAGTGTCACTGACCATTATTTGATAAAAGATTGATGAATAATGATGGGCAGCAGCGTCATCATAGTGGACACATTACTGCGATCGCCAATCCGCTTGCCCAGCGTGGCGATTATGGGAGCTCCTAATGCGTCTATACGCATAGTTAATAGGAGAGGCCGCAGTGGACTATCATAGGCTGATGATGATGATGATGAAAAATTTGACGATCACACCTCCAGCGTTTGTAAATTTCATTATGATTCATTATACATTCGCTCATTCTACGCTCACGCTACGAAATTCGTTTGTTACACAAAACGTGATTCGTCGAAATTCGTTGATTTCGTAGAGTGGGGGATAGAATGAGCGAATGCTCGTTTGGTCTAAAAGCACCTTAATATTTAAAACAATTTGTGTCGATTCACAAAATTAATATCATAATGTTACAATATTTTTTATACAACTCATTGCTGCAGATAACTTTTAAAAAAAACCGAGGTCGGGTGCCTTATTTTAGTAAGTAAGCCTAAATACGCCTGATTTAATTTATTTCCCGTATTGAATGTACACTCTATTTAAGTGCTGGTCAAAAAGACGTATCACATGAATTGTAACAGATACGGTGCTTTAAGTTTGTACCCGTATTATATACAAATCTGTATACTTGACACGTACGCTTACATAAAAACATTCTTAGAAAACGTCATATATTTTGGGATTACAACGACTTTCCATCACACCATAATGCGAAATAATTCTTCGTGCAGAGTAGGTATAAATATGTGTTTTAGGTGTTACAAATACTTAACTAAAATTTCATACCATTTCCCATAAAATTCTTTAAAATAATATATACATATATTCTAAATATATACATATATTATTTACATAATTAATTATAAACTAAAAAAAGTATATTAAAAAACAATAACTACTTAGGAATTATATTAACTACAAACTAAATCTTAAAAAATAAATTAGCTAAAGTAATAATAAAATATTAACTTAAGTAAAATTAAACCTAAAAAACAATTAAAAGGAGCTACCCATCCAAACCGCCCCGATTGGTTCCCGACGCAAAGGTGCCCATCACGCTCGCAGCGTTTCCGCGCTGAATCGCGATGAACAATTTAGGACAGCTTCACATAAATATAAAATAGATACGTACTTAGATATGCAACTGAGGATAACTTGCATAACCACTTACAATATAATTGATGAATACTCTATACACACAACAACATCCCTGTATTCAAGTGAGCAAATTATTGATCCAATCGGAGACACTCATATCAAACTTAAAAATGAATTCTTGTGTCTGATTTCACAGGAAAGATCCTAAGGGCTCTATACCTGTTAACTGTGAGACTGCGGGTTTGGAGGACACCAAAAATGCATTCAAAATTTTATTGCTTGGCCTTCTAAAAATTTTCCTGACAACCTAAAATCACATAAGAGCTGGGACAATGTGTATTGTGATCTAACATACAATTCTCTTCTAAACAGCTCTGCAGGTCCGGATCGTGCGAGAATTTTGGCGGTCGGAACCCGGGAAGCTGGTTACTGGCTGCATACCCATCCTTCGGATAGTACTGGTACTTTTCTGGATCCGGCCTTTCTTGGGCTCGCAACCAGCCTGAGACTCGGGGCCGCGGTATGTACCCCTCACTTATGCTGTTGTGGCACAGACGTGGACCGACTGGGACACCACGGACTAAGTTGTCAAAAAAGCGCAGGCCGTATATCCAGACGTGCGACGCTTAACGACATAATCCGCAGGTCTCTTGCAACGATCAACGTACCTGCTCTTCATGAGCCTTCTGGTATTATTAGAGATGATGGTAAGAGGCCTGATGGTGTGTCTTTGGTTCCTTGGAGCTTGGGACGGATGTTGATATGGGATGCTACTTGCGTAGACACCCTGGCACCGTCCCATTTTCAACGAACTACGTTTAAGGCGGCCGCTGCGGCTGAAACTACCGAATTTTTAAAACGTAATAAATACAAGGGCCTCGGCAAAGAGTACGATTTTATACCGTTTGGCGTAGAAACTTTAGGTTCATGGGGCCCCACCGCACGCAAATTGTTTGCTGAGATCGCAAAACGTCTGGTTGATGTAACTAAAGACCGAAGAGCTGGCGACTTCCTCGCACAACGCATCAGTATTGCGATACAGCGAGGAAATGCCGCCGTCATCCTCAAGGTACAATGCTACAAGGGCCAATCTTAGATATAGGTTAGGTTAAGTAGATTAGTTAGATCTAATCTATGTACATAAAATGTAGTTTTGAAAATAAATATATTAAAAAATCTTGCGTTTTTGCGAATCTATTATTTTACCCGCTCCCGACCCGTGGTCCAACAGCTATGTCCAACTGGTTGTGCCACGGGTAAGTAAAATTATCCGTGGTTCAACTGTCCGATTACTTTTTTAACTGTCATGTAATTATGACCCATAGTACAACTGAGAGGCAATTGTCCAACTAGTATACGTAAATATATGTTCTAGTATTGGACTACAGATAAATTTAGTGTACCGTGGTACAACAAATTGGACCACGAGTAAACTAACTTCTTCGTAGTGCAATCGGTTGGACTACGGATCATTTTACTTCCCCGTGGCCCAACCAGTTGGACATAGCGGTTGGACCACGGGTCGGGAGCGATTCTATTTGTAACGATTTGGCTTGTAAGCTGTTAGAAGTATTAAATAGTATTTTATGCAACTCTTGTTTAAGAGAGGTCAAAAAAGGTGAGTGGCGTGGGTAACAATTTGAGGCGTAGCCGAAATTTTTTATTAAAGACGCCACGAGCATTTATTGACTCAGTTAAACAATGTTGCATACAATACTTTTTCTACGACCACACATTTATTTTTAAATAAAATTGTAAATTTTAGAAATCTTCTTAGTCAAACACAATTTTATTAATCATCGAGGTCGGGAGGAAGACGTCAAAATTAAAAAAGAAAGCTCCTCTATGGTTTACTGGCTTGCAGCGGCCCTACCGCGACAATCGAAATTCGTAAATTTCGATGATTTTTCTCTGTGACTCAAACGAAGGCGTCATTAGAGTGAGAGAGACAAATCCTCGAAATTAACGAATTTCGTTTTTCGCGGTAGGGCCGCTGTTCATCAGTTTTCAAAGGTGTGTTCACAACCATGTAAATGACAAATAAAAGTACGGGAGTAGAAAAAATCATAAATGTTTTACACGGAACCCATACACCGCGTTCCGACTCACTCTTGGCCGGTTTTTCTGCGATCGGAAGGTAATTTAACTTATCATCAGACCGTGCGCTTTTGATTGCTGGATGATAACTTGTTAAACAAAATGCGGGGTTTTTAACCGACTTCAAAAGAGGAGGTTAGTAAAATATAAACTTAAGTCCATGGGCCTCAGTTCCTGCTTTCCATCAGGTGGGCTGAGACTGCTGAGAGCTCAGTTGTCCACCTTCGTCACATAAAAAAATGAATACCAAAGCAGTTTTTATTGAAATTTTATGATTAATTGTCGTTGCAAACCTGACTGATATTAAGTTCTTTTAAATTGATACTAATAGTGTCCCGAGGAGTGAAAAAGTTTCAATACCACACAACAACACACATTTTATAGGTTAGGACCTAAAATTATACTCACAGCTAATAAAAAAACTCGCACTTAAATTTAAACCTTCATCATCATCATCATCATATCAGCCGAAGGACGTCTACTGCTGTACATAGGCCTCCCCCAAAGATTGCCACAATGAGCGGTCCTGTGCCACCCGCATCCAGCAGACTCCTGCGACCTTCACCAGGTCATCAGTCCACTTTGTGGGGGGCCTACCAACGCTGCGCCTTTCGGTACTAAGCCGCCACTCGAGAACCTTCCCACCCCAACGGCCATCGGTTCTACGCGCAATGTGCCCCGCCCACTGCCAAACAAACGTTACATAGACGTTTTTCTCTCCATTCTCTCAATTTCCTTGTTTCAAGGGCGGGCGATATTAGTTTTCGTGCTATTTCCTACCATTTGCCGCTCGAGCATCTTCAGATATCAGATTATTGGGGAAATTACTTTAGATTACTTTTCTTATCGGTAGTGAAAATGACGGAAATTGAACGAAGAATTTTTTGTCCATGCGTCATACGCGGTACTTAGTCAAATTATAAAACGCAAGATGTATGTATTGTCTAAGTAATTTCATCAGCGGAAACACACACATCTAAATAAAATACTAATTGTAAAAAATGTCGTGAATTAATGAATTACTTAATCAATGTGATTTACGTCAAAATAAATTGAAGTTAATCCATTAAACAAACTTTTTGGTCAATCTTACAGTTGCAATTATAATTGCAATTAATACGAAAAAAGAATACTAATTTCTAATTCTCCTTATTTATGTTTACAGGACATGTTGATGTGTTGTGGAACCACTTACATGACTCCTTACTTTGCCAGTTAAATAATTTATATTATAATTAATCTAATGGCCGCCAATTTGATGTTTTGAAATTGCTTTATAGGTAAAGTTTGGTTTACGACTGTGCATACTTTGGGCTTTATCGCAGAAACCACACTCGTGTGTAATGCCTCTTATTATGCACCTGTCATATAAATAACTATTATTCTATATCTACCTATAATATCACATCACATTATCACTTCATCAGCCTATCTCAGTCCACTGCTGGACGAAGGCCTCTCCTATTACCTATGCGTGTGGACGCATTAGGAGATAAACGCCCATAATCGCCATGCTGGGCAAATGGATTGGCGATCGCAATTGTGTGCCCACTATGATGACACTGCTGCCCATCATCAATCTTGTGTCAACGAATTATCAGTGACACTTCAATCCCTTAGTCGACTCTTACAATGCCCGCGGGACAGGGGTGGTTTTGTAGGGGTGGTGACAAATTTATTATTTCTGCCATTACCACACGGCCGTCTATCTGTATCAAATGACACTCGTGTGTAATGCCTTTCATTATGCACCTGCCACATAAATAACTATTATTCAACATTTTGCACAGGTTAAAGGAAACCATTTTCGTTCAAGTATTTCCCATGTCAGCTCTAAAAGCTATGCCAATTCCCGATGTCCACGCATCACGGAATACCTTTCTAGCTCAAAGAGAGAGAAAACCTAGAAATCTAGACTTTTCTCTTAGCTTTGTAACGCTCACTGTCTGGGCATTTTTAATAAAAGTAGCAATGCCAAACATTCGTAGAAATACGAAAGTTTTTGCACGAAAGAAATTGACAGCGAATTGTACCAAATCGGTGTGTTTATTGTAGTTACTTCTTTATTATAGTGTCTTACCGTAGTCTACTCCGGGGCAGTTTTTAAATTGAAAAATCGAAACGAAAACAAACCTGGAGGTTCCGGGTGCAAATCCCAGCGAGGGCATTGTTCGTGTATTTCGTCATCAGCCTATGTTAGTCCACTGCTGGACCTAGGCCTCTTCTATTAACTAGGGGAAGGTGGCTCAAAGAGGGCACCTTAAGGGAGAGTTGAAAAAAAAGTGGCATTTAACCTAGCTAGGTTATTCTTTTTTTTTCCAAAAGGTACATTATTTAATATTTTTCGATGGAGGATGGCTTAATTTATCTAAAAATGGTAAACAAAAGAAATATACGCAATTTTAAAAACCTCTACGATTGCCCGCTTTGCCCTAGGGGGTGGCCTAAAGTGGGCATCGGCTTAGGGCAAAACGGGCATGACCTAGGGTAAAGCGAAGTCACCCAAAGGGCAATGAAGAGGGCTATGCTAGGTGTCTCACTGTGTGATCGTATTAGAAATGAGGCCATCTGCAGCAGAACCAAAGTAATATAGCCCTCCGAATCGCTAAACTGAAGTGACAGTGGGCAGGGCACATTGCACGTAGAACTGATGGCTGTTGGGGTGAAAATGATCTCTAGTAGAGGCTACGTACCGGAAGGGGCGCGTGAGTAGGCCCGTCCACAAGGTGGACTGATGACCTAGTCGACGTTGCAGGAGTCCGCTGGATGCAAGCCGCGCAGAACCGGTCATTGTAGCAATATTTGAGGGAGACCTATGTACAGTAGTGGACGTTTTTCGGCTGATATGATGATAACGATGAATACATATTATTCAGGCATAACCATCTATTAGTTACCTTTTTTAATATTAAAATATATTTTAATTTCCTGACACATATTAAATACAATAAACGGACCTGATTTCTGGATCTCATGTCCAAGATACATGAGCCCACGAGTCGCAGTCATTACATTTAATTCAGTCCTCGACAGATGGGTCCTCTAAAGTTCGTGGCATTCAAAACAACGTTTCTGTTGGGACGTTGGGATGCTGGGAGGCTTAGTTTTATAAATATACCAGTTTTCAACTAAATTTACATTGTAAAAAACACACCGGGCAAAGCGGACAGTGCCCACATTACCCTGCCCGCTTTGCCTTTTTCGACAATTACAAAATGAAAGCAAAATCTACCCTCCAAATGTTGAGACACGAGGAGTTGAATGCAAGGGTATTACAGCCAGATAACTAATTATTAAGTAACAGGCATTAATGACAGCATTGCAAGCATCGAAAATGAGGAAACACATGACTCGCAGCTTGAAATATTTTTCAAAAAACCGCAAAAAACATGTTTTTGTTAGAGACCGTAACGGCGTGCTCATAGATTAGCCGGACGAATGACACGAGATGCGCCAGTATGTCGGGGAGTACTGTCACGTGTTACAAACACGCTCCATTTTGAAATAGCAACATAAAATCCAGTGCCCTCTTTGGGCGCTATGCCCGCTTTGGGCTACCTTCCCCTATGCGTATAAACGCATTAGGTCGTAAATACTCATAATCGCCGCGCTGGGCAAGCGGATTGGCGATCGCAGTAATGTGTCCACTATGATGACGCTGCTGCCCATCATCAATCTTTTATCAAATAATGGTCAGTGACACTTCAATCCCTTAGTCGACTCTTACGACACCCGCAGGAGGAGTTGTGGTGGTGACAAATGTATTGTTATTGCCGTCACCACACGGCAGGTATTGTAGTTACTTCAATTTTAAACTACGAGTATAACTTCACGTACTGCATTCTACTCTGTGCACTTGAATTGAAGTGTATTTGAATTAAAAAATCGAAACGAAAACTAACCTGGAGGTTTCGGGTGCAAATCCCGGCGAGGGCATTATTCCTGTATTTATATAATGTATCACAAATATTCGTTCCTTGGTCATGACTGTCTATGTATTTAAGTATCTATTATATGTGTATATCGTCGCCGGTCCCACATCACAGGCCTTAGTTGAGCTTACTGTGGGACTAGGTCGATTTTTCTATGAGTTCGGGAGTTTTTTGCATTAAAAATTTAAAATTCGAGCGATTTTATTTCCTCAATAAAATCAATTAAACGGGTCCATATTGGCCCTTATACAATTTTTTCTTCGAATATTTTTACTAATACCGTTTTTTACTCATAATCATCATTACTCCGAAAATTTTTTCTCATACTTTTTTTCTTACTAAAAATTATACTTCTACCTACAATGTTCATAACGATTTTTATTTCGAAATTTTATCCTCCTAAAGTCGTCAAGTAGATTAATCTATACTCATAAAGTTATTTGAAATAAATTGTTTATTTATAAACATTTTCCCATTAGGTCTCTGTTGTGGTATAATTCTTTTATGAATAACATAAACTATGTAGTCACAATGGGCTTTGTGCAGAAACTGTTGTGACATACTCAACTTTAGCATATTTCTTTGTGGCAGATTTCGAGTTGTTCGAATATTATTCGAGCATAATTTCGATGCTCCTATTTATGATGAGGCATAATCTGGATGTGCATAAAAAGTATCGGCATAGTTTGGTTTAGCATAACAGAGAAGGAATAATTACAACCTCTCAATATAATCGAGGTAGTAGTAATATTCTATACGTTAATTACTGTGTTACTGAGCTGTTTACTTTCTAGGTTGCTAAAAAAAAAATACCTCGAAGACTAAGGCGGGAGCAAAGCTCCCGCCTTAGTCTTCTAACCTAACCTATCCGAGTCGGATCTGCCCCGGAAGGTTTTGTTCGCTCGCTTCGCTCTCTCACTGCACAAATTTTCACCCTCACAGCAAATTCTGCCTGACGAAAAAGGCATGTTTCGAACATGTGGCTACATGCCCAAAAAAAAATGCAAATCTAATTTCTGTCTTATAACACTCGGCGTATCTTGGCATATCATCATATGCCAAGATAGTTTCGGACAAAATAATATTCGAAATATTGTTATTTAAGCCAAGTGATGTTTCTGTCTCATTAAGTTGATGCCAAAACAGATTATATTATACCAAGTCTGTTATGTCCTAAGCGTTTCGGACAAAAAAAGTTTAGAGGGAACCCGTTTAGTACAGTACCTACTCTGCCACAACCTGATTTGTGCAGGTAGCTAGTTTACAGTAATAGTACGATTTATATTTAATTAAACAAAAATAATTCATAAATAAAACCAGTACAGATAAAAATAAATACCTATAACATTAGAATATATAGCATAAAATAAGTATAGTGAAAAATTATATAAACATAAAAGTTAGTACTAAAAATATGTATGAAAAACAATATTATGAACATAAATAATTCTATGTGTTGATGATTATGAACAAAGATTATTCTAAATACCGATCATTATGAAGTTAAATTGTATAAGAAAAATTTTCGGAGTTCCAATAATCTAAGTTGCAATTTTATAAATACTTTGGCGCACCCCAATTAAACGCTTATTATGAACAACGCTCTACTTATTTCAAAATAGTGCGTACTATTTTGAAATAGACCGTTGTTGCTTGCAATTCTAGTGCTTCATTGTTAGAATTCAAATTACGACAATATTATATTATTGTCTAAAGATGTAGCGTTGAGTACATGATAAGCGTCGAATTGTCATCATATTCTTACTGAGTAAGCTGCGTTCTTACTGTCGTAATCCTCATAAAATGAATTTAAAATCACACCAAAGACAGCTTTCATCACGAATGAACGCCGTACTCGTAATGCAGCGTGTTTGAAGAAATCAAAATGGCGGCAACTATTCCACTGATATTCAAACAGTTCCGTCGGCTGCCAAAAGCTATTTTTCTGTCCTCCAATGTCTTTAGTTAGAAACCTAACTTATCTCCAGTAAGTAAGGTGCGGTTTTCATTGAATGCGACCGTAAATACGGGAACATTAGGGTTGTCAAAACGATACTTTAAAGTTTACGCAAACTCTTAGATCTACGTTGTTTTGGTTACTCTGCTACTTTAAACTAAGTACAAGCAGACGCACTCAGAAGTCATTTATATGGGCCAGAATGCATTAGCCACTCACTTGCTTTGATTTTTGCGATAGACTCCATGTCTATGTAAAATAAGAGTGATGACATGTAATAAAAGCTACATGAAGCAATTGAGTGGTTATGAATAATTTCACAAAACGTGAGAAAGATAATGTAACTTCATAAAGAATTTGTCAAAAACGTTTTATGACGGAAACACTATGAACGCTGTTTAGGAACTCGATTTCCATTAACTAACTTGGTTATTTTGAAACTGTAATAGTACATTGTGTATTAAGAGCGGTAAATAAGAAATTATGAAATGTTTTTCACACACACAATGTTTTTCATCACACCTGTGAGGCAAAAAAAGTAAATAAAACAATATATTTTCACAAAATTACTCTAAAATGGACTAAATCATTTCTCAAAATCAGGCATGACAAAAATTTATCATTTTTATAACAGAAATCCCGGTGCGACGTAATTTTATGAAAATCCTTGATTATACTAGAGCGTTATGACGCATCTACGTATGGCGCGCATCGCCGCAGCGCATTGGCGGCCTTAGGTGAAGTCAAATTAGCTTGAGATGATTTGGGTTTGGTCGTGATTGATACTTATGCCTATTTTTTTTCTGTAGTTTATTTTGCCACTTCATTGGCGTGATTAATATTTATACCTGTACCAAATTTCAAATTTCTAGTACTAACGGCAACAGAGCTATGCTGCGGCAAGACAGATAGACGGACATGGCGAAACTATACCTATAAGGCCTTGTTTACTACGGAATTCATCACGATTATCGGATTAGGATTATCAATATTATTAAACCGTAACATAAAATTGTTTTTTGTTTACCCTTACATAAATTTGTTAGCGACGTTAGCCCATCCATATTAAAGAAACAACTAAACTTAACAAATGTCTGACATATTTTTAATTTATTCGAACATGGTGAAACAGGCTCCAAGTATTTTTGTTTTTATGTGACGAAGGTAGACAACTGATGAGTTCTCAGCCCGCCTGATGAAAAGCAGGCGAGACATGGACATTGTGATAAAAAAAACGCCTATTCGCTGCCTACTCTGAGGACTTCGATGGATCGTCTCTATCTATGCCAATAATTACACCGGCTATCTTACCCTCAAACCGAAACACACCGTGCAAACACTGCTATTTAGCGGCAGGTTAACGGGTAAGACGGTGGTAGCTATCCGGGAGGACCCTTCAAGAGGTCTTACCACCAGCGTATATTAGAAAATGTGGCTGATTGTACCTTAAATGGGAGTAAGGGTAAGGTTACCTCGCGATCGCGGTCTGAACTTTAGAAATTGTGTTTGTCAAGAACGTAAAGCATACTAGCCAAAAGCACTTGAGGTTTTGTTTGTTAGCGAACATCCAGTTTCCGAATTAACGTCTTACTTCAGAAATTAATGTATTAAAGCCTGTACTGATAAAAAGCTGTAAATTGCAAATAATCAAATCGGATCGATGTAGCTGACGACAGTAAGAATATATTTGTCACCACTCCAACTCTTCCTGCGGGTGTCGTAAGAGCCGACTAAGGGATTAAAGTGTCACTGACCATCCTTTGATACAAGATTGATGATGGGCAGCAGCGTCATCATAGTGGACACATTACTGCGATCGCCAATCCGCTTGCCCAGCGTGGCGATTATGGACTCTTACCTCCTAATGCGTCTATACGCAGAGCATAGTTAATAGAAGAGGCCTACGTCCAGCAGTGGACTGATATAGGCTGATGAAGTGAAGTGAAGTGAAGTGATGTAGTTAGGTAGCTATAATTTCAAGCTTTGGAAATGAACCAGGAAGTCTTAACTTAGCTAAATTTAGTACTTTTGTGTCACTACTGCATTTCAGGTACTCACAGTACAGCTTCTTCGAAACCTCTTCCAAACTTGTTTCTATCTTTTTCAAACATGTTTTTCTTTTTTGTATGCAGTCTTCTAAATTATGGGACTGTCGTCAATATATCTGGCCATTCTTCCCATGTTCCTTAAGACATCCTTGACTTATGAATATTATCCTTGATACTTTTCCCCACACTAGCTCGGAAACACCTACTTACCTCACTAATTTCAGTGAGGGAAGTTGCATTTTAATCACTTGTGAAGGAAGTAAAATGACAGATGAACCGTGAAACGTTCAAAACCATGAAACGGCAAACGCTGGTATGGCTATGATTCGCTGATTGTTTTTTGAGGGACACCATGAAAATTTTATCATACACCAGATTGTTTCATTTATTCAAGATAACAAATTAGATTTTTAGTATTTCATAAAAACCTATCGCAAAATCTTATCATATTGGACAAAAACCAGATAGTATACTTTTACATTCAGAACGCAACCCGCTAACACTGACGTCTTGTACGTCAATGTTGCCAACTTATAAAAAAATATTCGAATGTACAGTTTTGTTAGGAAATTTTCCTATGTAATATCTTACCAAAAAGTAGGCAATTTAAGTTTACCTCACACATTTTTTAAAATGATTTATGTTTTAGCTGCCGGATATAGATTTTATACTCAAACATCATAGAAATTTTGACAATTTAATTAATGTAGGTAGGTTTCATTGTAATAAAAAAAAATCTAGTCATAATATAGACCTAGTCATTTACCAAATTAAATTAAACTTAAAAGACTAAAATAGAAGAAAAAATTTGCAATTTATACAAGTTACAACATTAATTGATTTCATAACTATTACATTGATATTATAGTATGTTGCTGTAGTTAAATACTAAAAAAATATTTTGTTGTTATAGGTAGTACTAGAACTACTCTAAGTTATTTAATAAATACTGATTTGTTGCATTGATTGTTTTTTTTACACTTTCGTAGCTGCTTCCTCGCTTTAGTGTGGGGAAAAATGTTGTGTTGCACATGGGAGCAAAGTTTGTTTAATTATCGTGCCTTGAAACCCTCGCTACGCTCGAGATTCCATTTTTAAACCACTCGCTTTGCTCGTGGTTCAACTATGGAACCTCTCGCTAGCTCGGGTCTCAATATTAGCACGATGATTAAACAACCACTTTCCTCCCTTGTACAACAAATAACTATTATGGCACTGATTTCGCTTCATAAAACCTTGCCAAAGAGACTACAATTTGTATGTGATTAAATAATTGATTAAAGACCCATACAAAATTCACATAATATGTGACATATTTCCCTTCACAGAGTATTACTGCGCCCAAGGCAGGGGTATATTTAAAAAAAACATGGAAATCAACCAGAAATATTAGTCACTTCTGCAGAACATGAAATCTTGCAGTGGAGAATTAAAAAAAAGCGCGTGTAATAGTAAGCGTAGTAATAGATTTCGAAGGGGTTTTGGAGAACTTGTATTGTGAATACTGAAATTGCAGTAGCAACAAAAAAGGACCAAAGTTAGCTAATTTAAGACCTCCGAGTTAATTAAAAAAGCCAGAAATTACAGCTTTTTAACTATTTTGACACGATTTTTTCACTTGAATTTACCAGCTTTATATCGGTACACCTCTTACTTCGATACAAGATACAAGCCATTTTCCCCATGCAAAAGAATATTTTCTAAAGATTTGTTCTACAAATATGATTTATTTTTGAGATTCTACCGTGTTTTTTACTTACTGTTTCCTTGTTTGTACGTTAATATAATATTTATCTCTGTTCAGGAAATAAGCATTTTATATTTGAATAGCGGACGCAGTGTTTTCTTGACGGTTAGAAGTTGTTTCTTCAGAATAAATAATTACGTTTTCCGGTTTACTATTTAATTAAGTTGTCATAACATCAACAATTTCATTTTATTGCAAAGATAAAATAAAAATACAAAATGCCCACGAGGAAAGCGAAAGATTTTAACCTCGTAGTTCTGAGTTATATGGCATTAGGTCCCATAGGTACGCATTAGTAGATATTTTTTTGGGAATTAAAATGTAATACTTACCGCTTCTGAAAGAAATTACATTGTCTTTGAAATTAGCCAGAATCCCAGCGAAGTGCAACTAACGTTTTCGTGTCTTAATATCTGAGCGTTTCAACCGCCTAATGTTGTTGGCATCATTTTTGCCGAAGTTTCAATGTTATTTGTTTCGTAATTTGTAGGTGCAAGGTGCCGTGCCTCCTTCAAAATCTTCAAATGACAAAATAACACATTATTATGAATAGAAACTTCGGCAAAAATGATGCCACCAAAATTAGGCGGTTGAAATGTTAATTGATGCTAAAATTAGGCGGTTGAAACGCTCAGATTCACCCAAATAAGTTTAGGATTAGGATTATTAGGGGTTTAGGTTTTGGTCATAGACTTTTGTGGATCCTACTAGCACTAGCGCGTAAAAAAAGCACCATCTGTACTGAAAAATACATGTTTTTGATCCCATATCGGACGTTGGTGAACTGTCTATTATTTTCTATGATTTAACTATGACATCTGATATTTGTATTACTTAAGTTGTATTTTATAAAAAGAAAACTTTTATAACTTACTGTCACAAACACTCTTTGAGTGTCAGTTTAATCTACAAACTCTTTAAAACTCCACAGACCTATTTAATAAGTTTCATGACACTTACCAAGTTTTCTAATAAAATATTATATTTGCTCTAGAATTACTAATGCCAAACACTTTTAAGACTGCTTTACATTATCTAATCCGAAATCGGATATATACATACTTAAATAGAATCCGATTTCCGTGTGTTTATGTACTTTATATGAGCAGGGTAATTCGATAGCGTAACTTAATTTTCCATCCCTCACTCACATCGCACCAATGTGCGAGTACGAGCGGAATGGACAGAAAATAACACCATACAGTTATACTCTGTTTGATTTGGTGTTTAAAAAAAGGTAAACAATCTTGCTGTATCTTTTTATTGAAAACTTCGAGTAGAAAATAAATTTTAGCAAATATACATAATATAACAAGGAAATAGAGTGATTTTCATTGTTTTTGATTCATCAAGTACCTACTCGTAGTTTGGATTTTATACCAGGCCCCTGTTTCATCATGATGACAGGATGCTTAGCCAAGTTGCCAATCGCTAATGCTTAGTAGCGTATCATAGTTTTCCCTCTCTGTCACTCTTTCCTATTAGTGCGATTTACGATTGACGATTAAGCGTTAACGATTGACAACTTGTCTAAGCATCCTGGCTCCATAGTGAAATAGGGGCCTGATTCTAAATCGGATAGTGTGCGAGCTCTCTAAGTCGTAAATTCGAAATTCAAAAGTTTAATCATTCTCAGCTCACAAATGACGGTTAATAAAACGGTTACGTTTGAAAAGTTGTTCGAAATTCAAAGTTTGTCGCTAGTTGGGGTTAGTTAGACTCGGGGGAATCTTACCGTCTATCATAACTTTTGATCGTCTTTCTCTGTCACTCCAATGAGGGCCTTAGCAGATTGACAGAGATAGCCGCTCGACTGAAACTTTTTTTAGTACCTACATCACAGATGTCATAGATCAAGCAAACGTATCTATACCAGTAATTGGAGTTCGAGGCCAACGAAACTACGACAGATGCGTTATTGTCAAATCCGTCAAAGTCTCTTATGTCATTGTCAAATAAAGTTTTCAGGTTTCCACAACCTTTTTGTTATTTAATTTATTTATTTAAAATAATTCCTAATAAAAACATTAGATACCTGTGTAATGTTTGTACGCCTTTTTGTTTAATATGGCTGTCACAACTAGAATTTTCTTAAAAACACGTAAATACCTAAAAACTTTTCTATTCTCTTAACTAACATTGATATGACAAAATTTTCTTGTAAAGAACTTAAAATGATAAGAGCCAGCGTTTCAAAGCCTACTTTAAAAAGAAGTTGAATTACCAGTGAACACAAACGCCAGCGTGCCATATTTGTTAAGACAGTAGGTATGGTTAAATTACTAAGTAGTATAAGTACTATACTATACTATACTATTACTAAGCAGTTTTAACCCGTAATAAGTCAGGGGTGCCTTATTACGGGTTGAACTTATGGGAAAGAAATTTGGAAATGTAAAATCAATGCATTTTTTGTATTTTATTTTTTATGACTTTTAGGACTCAACACTGATGGTGTTATAAAGGCCTCTCGGCTTGTATGGGAGTGTACTCGATTTTTACCCAGGACTCAGGAGGATAAGTGATGAAGCAGACAAATAAAACTACTATAATATACTATATACTTAGCGTGTCAAATGAACTCAGTGAAATCCACTGAGTTGTCCGTCTTTAATCGCAGCTTGCAGCTTTCGGGCGTCAAATTTTGTAAGTTGAAGTGAACAAAAACATTAATAATGCCTCCTTCATCATCATCATCATCATCTCAGCCATAAGACTCTCCCAGCCCCTCTGGACCTCCACATGTACCGGTTAGATGCGACCTGCATCCAGCGAGTTCCGGCGACCTTCACTTATGCAATGCCTCCTTAAGTAATCTTAATTGCAACAACACAAAAAAATATGAATACTCAAGGGCCTGTGACATATTTAAAATCATAGGCAAGTAACAACTTCAGTACAAAATCTGACACGCTCGGCCGCCATACATATGAATGAACTTGTATCTTCTATCCAAATCTAATTTTGAATAGAATAGAATAGAATAGAATATCATTTATTTCAGTGTAAGTAGGCATGCACACAGTTTTACAGTTTATACTCGTACAATACATACAAATGAAACCTTACAACTAACATGCATACCTTAGTTACACTGAAAAAGGTGAACACTCAGCATAATGCCAGGTCTTACTAGAGCAACACCTGACGCTGGTCTTCCGCGAACACCTGACGGGAGCATAGATGCGCGCAGCTACCAGTTACAATAAAGTTACAAGTATTACAAACATTTACAAATTAAGTATCACTAATAATTATGTCAGACAGTAAGCAGCGAAAATGAAGCAATGGACATAATAATTACCGTTGAAAAATAAAAATAAAATAAAAGAGAAAATATACGACTAGCTTGGTCTACAATACGTAAATTTTGACTGAGAAAACAGATATACCAGAATAAATTATCCTGATTCTATTTGCTTTGAAAGAAGATAACTTATTAATTTTACTTTAAATAATTTCAAGGAAGTAAGTTGCCTAAGAGGTGGAGGTAAGTTGTTCCAGCATTTAGTGGCAGTATATTTAAAACTGCCACGGAATGCTGCACTTTTGTGTTTTTGTGACCTACATTGATTATTTTGGTAATGAAGAATTTGACGATTTAGTTTCCTTAATACTCAGTAGGTAGTGCAGGCGAATGTTCAAAGAAATATTATTTATTCACTTCACATCACATCATCAGCCTATCTCAGTCCACAGCTGGACGTAGGCCTCTACTATTAAATATGCGTATAGACGCTGAGGTAAATGCCTATAATCGCCACACTGGGCAAGCGGATTGGCGATCGCAGTAATGTTTCCACTATGATGACTCTGCTGCCCGTCATCAATTTTCTATCAAAGTATGGTCAGCGACCCTTCAATCCCTAAGTCGACTCTTACGAATCTTACGATACCCGTGGGAAGAGTTGGGGGGGCGACAAATGTATTCTTGCCGCCCCCATACGGCAGCATTCTTTATTATAACAAGCTAAAAAATAACAGTTCATTTAAACCTGTGGGTTTTAGTAACATTGATGAAATTAAAATTGAATTAAATTAGAACAGATTTGCTTTTTGTTTAACTTGTAAAATTCATAATAACTTAATATTTTCTTCATACCACGTTTCTTCTTACCAAGAGGACGACACATGCCATACCTGGGATAACTGGGGGCAAGTTATAGGGATTTGATATCGATTAAAAAGATGTCGATATAATTATAATAAAAGATGTGCTTATTGAACATTCTCGATTACAGTACAGAGGTTCAATGTCATAAATATCTGATATCGGGCCGCTTCAGATAGTAAAAACTAGTATGCAGATGTCATTTTAATCAAAATAACAATTTTTTAATATTGATATTTTAATATTAATTGTATATTTTGAAAACTATTTTAAAATAAACGCGTAACTAACCGTTTAAAGTTATGTTTTATTTTAATTGAAGAGTAAGTACCTAATATTTATTTATGCCGAATAACATTTTGATGTTGTCATTCACAGTAACATCGATATTTTTTTAGTCGATAAAATATTTTGCTACATCACTTTCGTATAAATGCCCCGAGTTATCCCAGGTATGCACATGAAATGAAATAAAACTATGAAAACGGATACACTCGCGTATATTAAAGTCAATCGCCCGCAGACCACGAATCCGGTAAAGTGTTCGAAACGTCGCGTCGGGATGAAGCTAAATTTAATTAATATGCGCGAGTTTTTGTGTTTTCGTTTATTTTAAATTACTTATTTAAATAATTTATAAAATACAACGTATCACTATTATAAACAGAGATCGGAATTTGCGGCATTTTTCGCAATAATGTGGACATGACTTTAAAGTTGATTAAATGAACAGTTCCTTGAAATTTTATTTCGAATCCTTAGAGTGACTATTTACACAGGTCTTCAAAGGTTTTCACCGGTGTCAAATATATAATTTTCTGAAAATGATGAATTTATTATTCCATCCATATTATTGCGAACATTGATGCCCATTTATCCGGTCTCTGATTTTAAAGGATAAGAATGAATTTTGGGTCCCCTTTAATATGCCTAATATTAATAGTACTAATATGAATTCGCATAACGGATTTGGCATAAATAATTAAGCATAATATTGAATAGGCAAAATAATAAAATTCCATAACGCTTAATACGCATAATACTGATTATGCATAATTGAAATATGCATAACATTATTAAATATAACTTTATTCGTCCCAATATGGATTAGCATAGCATAAACTTAGAAATCAAGCGAATGAGGCAGATCAGGGTAAAACCAAGACAGTAAGGTTAAGTTCAAAAGAGTAATAAGTAGGAGCGACGAAGCGAAGTTAAAGCCTAGCTTTCGTCGATATCTCCTACACATCCTAATGAACATATCAGATACAATCAATTAATTAAAACATTAGGTATTTAATAATCAATTTTATCAGTAAAGAAATCACATCTTGGTAGGCGCATGAGGCGCACAGTAGGTACAGAGTGTGTACCTATTTAATACGGGCGTATATTTTAATGATGCTTAAAATAGGATATAGGGCACATATTCACCTATACCATGATTTCTACGATCACAAAATGATAACTGTATCCCGTATAAAATATACACGTCGTATTTATGAACATTTTAAATTGCTAGGGTAAAAATGTGTGTAATAATTAAAATAATCAATATTTACTATAATAATATAAGTAGGTATACATGTATGTCAGTCAATAAAATATGTCAAGACCTAAACATTAACTGTTATACCTACGCACAACGCACAAGTAAAAAAAAGTCTAAACTAGTTTTAAATTGGAAGCAATATAATTATAGTACATAATATTATTATTAATACGTACTAATCGACAGTAACTTGGCAAAAATATTAGGTAAATAGTATCGGTTTCGCTACGCAATCTGTGATCGGTCATTATTATTTTATCTATTATATTTTATACCTTTCATTAAGTATACCAATTAGTATTATGCTCATCCTAATTATTCCAAATCATCGTTATGATAGTTTACGTTATACGTAAATACATTATGCGTAATCGTTTATGCGAAATTATGCTTATGCCACTTAAATAGTATGCTTAACAACGCTATGCCAATTTGAAGTATGCGTAATAAATTATGCGAATTAATATAGACTCATGAATTTTTAGATGTTTTGTTTTAATATTCATGTTTTGTTTTAATATTCTCATTAATAGAATGACGGGAATTCTAAGAATAGTCTCTGTGCCTTCGTAAACTTACACAACTATTCGCCCATGGGTCCTAAAATATTAATTATCATAAAACCGTTGAGTTGTGGTTGTTTGTGGGTCACGAATTAAATTGTGGACAACAGAGGACCACATTAAACATACAATGCAAAGGGTCCAACTTTAATCCTTTGTGCCACAGAAAACATGACAATACAGTTGGTTGAGTCTCTACTCATGCGACCTTATGGCCCGGCCACGACATTAGTCTAAGGCGACCGGCTTAGGGGAAAACCATACACGTGCGAGAGGGAGTTCCCATATCGGCATCTTGCTCTAACTCATGGATTCGCTCGTCGCCGGTCGCCTTAGACCAATGTCGTGGCCGGGCCATAAGGCTGGGCCACGCGCGCACGCGTTCACGTGTGCGTGTGCGTTGTAGTGTCGGGAATGTCATAGTAGATGGCATACCGCTTGCGCGTCACGCGTACGTGCACCCCACGCAAGCAGTGTGCCATCTAATATGACATTTACATACGCTACAACGCGTACGAGCACGTGTTGCACAGACATCCGATGTGGTTTGCATTTAGCTCATCCTGTGCTTCAAGACACCGGCTTCTCGTAGCTACCCATCTTGTTTTGATTGTATTTATTGGACAGAGACAGGACGCTGATGAGGCCACTTGTTGCTGTCATACACAATATATGTTAGCCTTTTGATCAGTATTTTATTTTACAACGGTGCGGCAATTGTAGCATATCACTGTTACTAAAGTCACAGGTCATTATAGCCACACAGTATTGAGTATATGTCATGTATCTATTCGTCACCAACGTGAAATTATTTAATTTAAAAAGCGGTATAATCATCGTCATTCATCATCATCGCAATTGCGTGATAGGGCAGCAGCGTCATCATAGTAGACACAATTACTGCGATCGCCAATCCGCTTGCCCAGCGTGGCGATTATGGGTATTTACCTCCTAATAATAATATAATAATAAATCATTTATTGCGGATAACAGGATCCATAGAATAAAATTAATACAATTAAAATTTATATTAAAATTAAATTAAATTACAATTAAATTAAATTACACCTTAAATTTAACTAAATTAACTTAATATATGTACATTATTCCAATGCCTCGCAATGGGACAGTCCAAACTGCTATCAATGACTCTCAGAATGCCGTTGCGGCTCCCACGTACCCGGTGCACGATGGAGCTTAGGCGACTCGCTTCCTGATGATGGCGTGAAAACCGTTTACCCGCGCCTCCGCGAACATGGCTGAAGCACTGCAATACCTTGGCAGCCCCAACAGCATTCTGAGAGTATTGTTATATTACACCCTTAAGGCGCTGACTGCTCTCTGAGTATAGTCCACCCACAGGCTGCACGAATAAAACGACTAATGCGTCTATACGCATAGTTAATAGGCGAGGCCAACGTCCAGCAGTGGAATATAGGCTGATGAAGATGACTACGAGTATTACCGACCACTAACTGACCTGACACTGACAGAATATCTAGTCGGCTCAAATAGGTGTTTACGAGAATCAAAGGGTTGAATGAAGTCCAGGGTCTGCGAGTGACGTTTTCTGCGGTCGCCGGCCGCAAAGTATCCTCCATTTGCCGCTGAATGATAATTAACTTCCGTTTATCGCAACTACTTTACAATTAACCTGAAATTTAAATTGTAAAACGAAGTACGTTAATCAATGTTTTAACTATCATCATCATCATCAGCCTATGATAGTCTACTGCTGAACGTAGGCCTCTCCTATTAACTATGGGTATAAACGCATTAGGAGGTAAATGCCCATAATTTCCACGCTGGGCAAGCGGATTGGCGATCGCAGTAATGTGTCTACTATGATGACGCTGCTGCCCATCATCAATCTCCTATCAAATAGTGGTCAGTGACACTTCAATCCTTTAGTCGACTCTTACGACACCCGCAGGAAGAGTTGGGGTGGTGACAAATGTATTCTTACTGCCGTCACCACTCACCACACGGCTAATTTATTTAAATGCACTTACAAAATCATTGTTTCCTTATGAAGACCTGTCAGTAGAGTGACTTTGAAGGTCATAGACAATTTGTATGATGAAGTTCCAAATTCAAATTGTATTAGTCAAGCACGAGTCGATTACTTGACTACCTAACAGCCTTCATAATAACATAACGAATCCCGAAATCTACTGTTTATTTTTTTCAATAACTCTATGTTCCAGGTAAAATCTCGTTATTTATATTCCTTTATGAAAAAAATGCCTTAGCAGTAATTGGTTCTAGTGTAAAGAAAATAACAAATGATTTTATCTGCTTATTATTACTCAGAATTGCTTATTTTCCGAACTAAAGTATCTTCTTTTCTAATTCGGGTAATATCAATTTCTAGGAACTACAGACGACATAATACATCTCGTCCTATCCAATTGCAAATGGAATTCAAATAAAACGAAATAACTTGTTTACATAATATTCATTTTATTGCCTTAACAAATATTATGATCACTGCAAACAGGTAGTTAAAAAACCGTGGTTTTTGTGGGGATCTTGTGGATTCCGATTCGCTACCAATCGAATCTCATAATAGTACCATGTTCTTAGAATGTCGCAATGCTAAAACAGATTAGTTGAAAAATGTTGAAACTTTCAAAAATAGTCATTTTCAGTAGGTACATCAAAATGCGAAAATGACATTGGCATATTGCATGAATTGCATCTAATATTTTTGGTTTTTAGACATTTTGAGAAAACGGCAATTTGAGAAGTAGGTGACTAATGGTAAAAACTAGGTATGAGACTAATCTCTTTTGGGATTTCGACGTTTTAGTAATAGAGTATTATGATGTATTTTTATAAAGTGACTGAAACATTACTGACGTTTTGATCCGTTAACATTAGATATGTTTAAAATTACACGTGTGGTTGCAGGTTCGATCAGTGGGTCCCTGCGACACGGTTGCCCCTTATCTGAGCAAGGTGCAGTCATCAGCGTCAACCAGCCCGCGGCAACCAACTCGGACCGCAGCTCTTCCAGGCAACTACATTGCCACGGGTTGTCACCGTAGAAAAACTGACTTAGTTTCACGCCATGAGCGTCTATATTTGCCATAAAATTCTTCGGCAAATATGGAAGTTTATTATGATCAATAAAGAGTATATCAAGGTTTCTGTTTTCGAAGAACATGCTGTCAGGAATGAAAGTTATCTGATTATGATCTAAACGAAGCTTAGTTAGTTCTTTTACAGAACGGAATGTATCCGGATGAAGATATTGCATAGCATTCATAGACAAATCTATTTCTTGCAGCATTGAGCAAGCTGAAAAAGTGCTTGAATTTAAACTTGTGACCGTATTGTTATTAAAAGATGCTCTCCTTAAATTGGAACAAGAATTCTCAGTAAAAACTGGGATTGCTTTTAGTTTATTATTATCTAGATCTAATTCTTTTAATCTTGGGACATAGCTGAATACTATAGGGTCGTAATTTTCTATGTCATTGTCTTGCAATAAAATTCTTGTCAAATTTGTAAGGCCTGTGAAGAGTTCTGGCTTGATTTCTTTGATGCTGCAATTATTGAGGACTAGGTCGAAGGATTCTCTTGGGTATTCCTGACGTCTCCAGCTGGTTTGAGGATAGCATGGCTCCCAGGACATGGGGTCAGGGACGGGCAGGTCCCGTGCCAAGCATGCTAGCAGCGGTGCTACCACCAATAGTGCTATCGCTGGAAAAAAATATAAGCTTTAATAGGGATATAATTTTGTGGCCCTAACGGGGTCCATATTGGCACTTATACAATTTTTTCTTCGAATATTTTTACTAATACCGTTTTTTACTCATAATCATCATTACTCCGAAAAATTTTTCTCATAATTTTTTTCTTACTAAAAATTATACTTCTACCTACAATGTTAACGATAACGATAACGATTTTTATTTCGAAATTTTATCCTCCTAAAGTCGTCAAGTAGATTAATCTATACTCATAAAGTTATTTGAAATAAATTGTTTATTTATAAACATTTTCCCATTAGGTTCACTCTGTTGTGGTATAATTCTTTTATGAATAACATAAACTATGTAGTCATAATGGGCTTTGTGCAGAAACTGTTGTGACATACTCAACTTTAGCATATTTCTTTGTGGCAGATTTCGAGTTGTTCGAATATTATTCGAGCATAATTTCGATGCTCCTATTTATGATGAGGCATAATCTGGATGTGCATAAAAAGTATCGGCATAGTTTGTTTTAGCATAACAGAGAAAGAATAATTACAACCTCTCAATATAATCGAGGTAGTAGTAATATTCTATACGTTACTTACTGTGTTACTGAGCTGAGTACTTTCTAGGTTGCTAAAAAAAAATAACCTCGAAGACTAAGGCGGGAGCAAAGCTCCCGCCTTAGTCTTCTAACCTAACCTATCCGAGTCGGATCTGCCCCGGAAGGTTTTATTCGCTCGCTTCGCTCGCTCACTGCAGAAATTTTCACCCTCACAGCAAATTCTGCCTGACGAAAAAGGCAAGTTTCGAACATGTGGCTACATGCCCAAAAAAAAATTGCAAATCTAATTTCTGTCTTATAACACTCGGCGTAATTAATGATATGCCAAGATAGTTTCGGACAAAATAATATTCGAAATATTGTTATTTAAGCCAAGTGATGTTTATGTCTCATTAAGTTGATGCCAAAATAGATTATACCAAGTCTGTTATGTCCTAAGCGTTTCGGACAAAAAAGTTTAGAGGGAACCCGTTTAGTACGGTAGGTACCTACTCTGCCACAACCTGATTTGTGCAGGTAGCTAGTTTACAGTAATAGTACGATTTATATTTAATTAAACAAAAATAATTCATACATAAAACCAGTACAGATAAAAATAAAAACCTATAACATTAGAATATATAGCATAAAATAAGTATAGTGAAAAATTATATAAACATAAAAGTTAGTACTAAAAATATGTATGAAAAACAATATTATGAACATAAATAATTCTATGTGATGATGATAATGAACAAAGATAAATTCTAAATACCGATCATTATGAAGTTAAATTGTATAAGAAAAATTTTCGGAGTTCCAATAATCTAAGTTGCAATTTTATAAATACTTTGGCGCACCCGCCCTAACGACTTAAAATTATCTGAATGTTGCTTTTAAATACAAAACTTATTACACATCACATCACATCATCAACCTATCTCTATATAATATTAGATCTCAGTTCATATTTCAGTTAAAAAGTATTGTAGTTTTGTAGGTACCTAAAGATTTTTGTTTTGAGATTGTTAATATTCCTCTCTGTACAATTTGGATACATATATGTAAGCTTAGTTATCTGTAGAATGTGAAACTGGGTCCTGCAACACAGGGCTTCCTAGCTCAGAACACAGGGTCGTGATATTACTGAAATGTCGTTTTTAGTACAATAAACTTTTTCATGTTCATTTTTCATCTCAGGCCTCTCCTTCATTCAGCGCACAGACGCATCAGGAGGCAAATGCCCATAATCACCACGCTGGGCACGCGGACTGGCGATCGCAGCAATGTGTCCACTATGATGAGACTGCTGCCCTTCATCAATCTTCTATCAAGAATGGTCAGTGACACTTAAATCCCTTAGTCGACTGTTACAACACCCGCCGAAAAATTTGGGGATGTCACAAATGTATTCTTACTAGCGTCATCACACGGTATAGAAACTTAATAAAAATTATCCTATGTACGTGGAACATTCTTATCGATTAAAATGAACTCGACGATGGATAAAGTAGACTGCACAGTGCATTCGACTTTTCGATTTGCAACTTTATTTTAAATTGGTCAGTCTTACAGAAATCGACATACAACCAATAGATATAGACATACATTAATATGCACCGTGGGCTGTTTAACTTTAAACCCGACCGATTTTAACAGTGTACTCGTATTCCTGACCACATTTCGAAACTATAATGTCGTATACACTTTTCTGGATATCGCCTCGTTTCAGAATTACTATTAGCAATGAAAAAAAATCTAATTATTTCTCTGTACAAAAGGTCTTTTTAATGGCGTTGGTGCCATTATGGAGAATAGTCTCACTAACTTCATTAAAAGATCTCAAAAAGTGTGAAATAAAGCCTTTAAAATATGAGGTTTATGTAAAAAAAAAAGTTAACAGTCATTATTAGTGCTAGTTTTATGAATAACATTTAGTTTTAGTTTCAAAATACATACAAAAATAAAAAATAAAAACTGTATCATATTTTAAAAAGTCGTATAATATTTTTTGTTTGTTTTTACATCAAAAAATCTTTCGGGTTATAAAGAGCCCATGGTGTACAAATGTCAAAACAATCTTACAAATCACATAAAAAATCGGTTACGGGCAGTTATTGGTGAAATATTTAAATTATGGAATTGTCGCGTAATATCAAACGCTGCTGTAAAGAGTTAAGGCCAAGCCTCAAGCCACATCAGACGCGTATGCAGTAAGCGGTGTGCCATCTAATATGACATTTACATACACTACAACGCGCACGCCACACACAAGCGTGCTGCACAGGCTTCCGGTGTGATTTGGCCTTTAGAGTCTGTTAATAGGTAATAGGTATACGCAATGTAAATAGACCAATAAAATACGAGTAGCGCAGAGAGCCATGTAGCGAGCTATGCTCGGTATTAAACTACAATGACCGAGTTAGAAACGTCGAAATCAGAAGTCGCACCAAGGTACGAGACGTAGGAGATACCGTTACTAAACTCAAATGGAACTGGGCAGGATATGTTGCCAGGCAGAATGATGGCAGGTGGATTAAAGTTCTCACGGATTGGTGGCCTATTTCGGATGCAAGGGCCCTGGGCGTCCGTTAGCTCGTTAGGTCGACGACATTCGTAAGATTGCGGGACACTTCTGGGTTAGATTGGCTCAGGACCGAGATGAGTGGCGTACTAGAAGAGAGGCTCAGCAGTGGGCGATAAATGGCAGAAATGATGATGATGATGAAATAGACCATAGTTATGCAGAAAGCGACCAACTTAAAATTTTTGACAATTTGATCTGAATGTTTAGCTTCTAAAGTATCTAAAGCGTATTAACATATTGTCTTTAATCGCTTTCTGCATTGACAAAAAATACAAAGTTGGTCATTTTCTGCATAACTATGGTCAAACGGATTATTGGTCACATAACTATGGACCAATATTTTCATCACACAATTGCTTACCTGCGTTCAACATGGCAACTACGCGAAACAACAGCACTGGTAATTGCGCTTTAAAATCACACTTGACAGCTCTCAGTGCACAAAGTGAAGTCACGTGAGTTACAGATGGGCGCTTGTTTCCAGACGCCTTCAGTTTCTGCACATACTCGAGGTAGTGGTCCGTTCCAAACGATTACAGGTATGAGACTAAATGTCGAGGGTCTATGGTTCTGTCTGCATTTTATACCTGCGGACCCATTTTTTTTATGTTATGGTTAGAATCGACCCTTTCAACGCCAATAACTACTTAAAGGTTTATATCAGTAGTAGTCTTGTATTTATTCATTGCATAGATTAAAAAAAAAGTTCTTCGTAGGTATAAAAAAAATAGAAGTACCTAAGATAACGAGCACCGGAAGAAAACAGCAAAATAATAAAAAAAGTTACAACAAAAGTAAAACAAATTTTCATTAAAAATGTATGTTAACTCATGGACAATTAGAATGAATACAGCCCAAATACAGGTCTAAAATCTGAGCTGCAAAACCAGGGACCGGACAAATGTGCGTCATTGCTCGCAATAATATGGAAATGACTCCAAATTTGATTGAAAAATTAATCATTTAACCTTTTTCAAAAAAATATCTATTTGCACCGGTAACTATGAAAAGCTTTGTAAATAGTCACCTCAAAGCTTCGAAATCAAATTTCAAGAAATTATTCATGTAATCAAATTTTGAGTCATATCCATATTATTGCAAACAATGACGCACATTTGTCCGATCTCTGCTTATAACTTAGAATTTATAAGCCGAAGAACGAAAAAGAACGAAAAAAGGACCGTTCTTTTTGTATGGAGAAAATACCGGTCCGGTCTGTGTGCAAAACCGTAAAACTAGTTATGTTTTTTAAAAAAGAAGGACATGAATTTAACTGATTTTAACAATAGAATAGATTATAAATAAGTATGAGTCACATTTGAACATATGAACAGGGTGGCTACAAACTTAAAAAGGTTCGAATATTCAGGATGAATTAGTACCGCGTACAGATTTAGAAAGAGACTAGCACTCTTATACATAAACGTTTGTTAACTTAACAAGCCGCTAATAATCGTTTGTCCCTTTTGCTCTTATGGACTCGTTGTTAAGATCGAAAGGTACAAACAATTATTAGCGACTTGTTAAGTTCATCATCAGCCTATGATAGTCCACTGCTGGACGTAGGCCTCTCCTATTAACGGTGCGTATAGACGCATTAGGAGGTAAACGCTCGTAATCGCCACGCTGGGCAAGCGGATTGGCGATCGCAGTAATGTGTCCACTATGATGACGCTGCTGCTTCATCATCATTCTTTTATCAAATAATGATCAGTGACACTTCAATTCCTTAGTGGACTCTTACGACGCCCGCAGGAGGAGTTAGGGTGGTGACAAATGCATTCTTACTGCCTTCACCACAAGGCTTGTTAAGTTAAGGAACGTTTATGAATAAGGGGGTAGGATTATAAGATAAAAGCAAGCATTATTTGAAGTAATAATAAACTAATGAAAATTTACCTGAGACAAAGACGGGGCCCTTTGTATTATTTTTAGATATTCTTATTGTTCAAGAAACCCAGATTTATTGATACTTGTAACAATGTGTTTGAAATAGAACAAAGCCGCGTATGAACAATGATTTTCTGATAACACAATGTGTTTATTCCAGGTTTCCATGAAACAAATAGGCATCTGACATAAAGACTATACCACACTAAAGAACGGTACTTGTCATAATTTCTTTGTAAATTAAGAACAAAATAAACCGTTTTATAAAAAGCTGTCACGCATACTTTTTCATCTGGTCGATTTGTGTCAAGGTGTCCCAAGATATTTATTTATTTATTTATTATTATTTATCTTAATTCTTCTATCAAATGTCAAAAATTAGGTACAGATTGTATTAAAAATATTATATAAGAATGTCCCCAAATCTATCGACGTGAATTCGGTTTAATTTATTTATGAAAACCTTTATTACTATGCAATAAGTGCGAAAACAAAACAACTCGGACGGCACCGATCGACGGTGATAAGAACAGATCGGACAAAATATGTCCGTCATTGTTCGCAATAATATAGACATGACTCGAATGTCAAAGTCAAATAATTCTTTATCCAAATTGGAATAGCAACAAACTCTTTTGAATCGTCTAGGTATTGAAACTACTTCCGGTTCTAACCCTACACCGCTGACCCAAGAAGAACCGGTAAAAAGATTGGCGGAAATTATTTTTTCAAACAATCATGGTACATCTTACAACTAACATGCATTAAAAAAAACATAAAAATGTTTTTAAATAAATTGAAATATAATAATAATAACAAGAGATGTAAAGTCTCTAAAAAGTCAGAACATTTATAAGTAATAATTTATAGAGAAGTAAAGGTTTCTCGCCGAATAGGTATATAATAATAACATTATATAATGCACGTTTGGAGATGTACAAGGTCTCTAAGCGTAAATTATCGTAATTGAATGTCATGACTGTAACAAACTAATAATTAAATCCTAAATCACTCCCACGGTGTTTTATCATTCATGTAGTCTTGTGTACTATAATAAGCTTTAGATATAAGTTTACGCTTTACAAAATTCTTAAATTTATTGACTGAAAATTCAGTAACATTTACTGGAAGTTTATTATAAAATCTTACAGAGCCAATTACAGGTTCTCACGTAATTATAAAAGCAAACTATAACATAAAAAAAACAATTGGGTACCTACTTAAATTACACGCGCACAGTACCTACATCATACAGTCGGTGGATACTTACAAATTTGGAACTAAAGTACCGAAAGAAACACACACAAAGTGCAGCTGCCAAAATCGTTACATGATTATTTGGCTACATCAATAAACAAATCATTGCAAGGACTTAGGATAGATGCAGAACAACTAGGATAACGTATGTGAGCGATCAAGCAAAGATAAAACCTGCGCTAGGAGAATCAATCACCCATATAAGATCGTATCAATTTATTTTTTATTGTAGATATGCTATCATTAAAAATATCAAACTCTGAATCTATTAAAGCTTTATTCAAAGTTATGCCTGCCCTGCCTAGAAAGCTATTTTTCCTATACTTAGTAGAAGCCTGGTAAATTACCGAACCTGGTTTTATTACCGAATGTTGATTAAATAATTAATCACTTAATCATCTTCAGAAAATTACATATTTGTCACGGGTAACTATTAAAACCATTATAAAGAGTCACCTTAAAGCTTCAAAATCAAATTTCAAGAAATTATTCGTTTAATTATTCCTTTAATCAACTTTGTAGCCATATCCATATTATTGCGAACAATGACGCGTGAATGACGCACATTTTTCCGATCTCTGGTGATAATGATAAGGCATGATTTTCCTTAAAATGCGAAAGTGTCGATTGGTTTGGGAAGACCATTAGACTCAAACCTTTTTTTTTGGTTTCAGATGCCAGACCGATCTTAAGGATCCATGAAGCAAAACTTTTGAAAAAGTAAATATCCTCTTTTTTTACCTTGTAACATTAAAAACAATTTAAAACTCAAAAGCTACGTTGTCTATTTAGGACTTCTAAAGAATAAAATACAACCTTTACGGCAAAACCGAGTTTGAGATAGCTCGACGAATTTACTCTAAAGTCTGCTCAAAAAGTGAAGGCCCGTGATATGTTGGGGGCGCGTTGCTGCTAGATGCCCTTATTTTTGGCACAGACGCTAAAGCTGAATTCAAAGCTCGGTTATCAAGAGAAAAATAAAAATCACTTTTTATGTCGCGTTTGTTTTGTCTTGTGTATCAACAATGTTAACTTCAGACTGCAAGTGAATTAAAACAGGTAAATAATTCACTTAAATTAAGTTACTGAAAATGGCGTATAGCACATGGATGTATAGAATTTTACGGATTACCCATCGCTATACAACTTATCCTCCTGCCGCCCATAGACCTATGAAAAGGTCTCCTCAAACAAATGAAATCCTATTCTATTTCCTGCACTATTGATTCAATGGCGGCAAGAGGGTATTGCATAACCATTGCGAATATTTTTATTAATCAAACACACATATGGGGCCTTATCACACTTGCGATTTACAAGCTATTTGAAAGCGAAGTGTACGCACGGCGTGTTCGTCGCATTGCCCGTAACCGATGTGCCGCGAGCGCGTCGCGATTTTGCCGCGATCGCGTAACGAATACGCTGCGCAGCCGTCAGTAAGTCTGAGTCTTGGACAGTCACTTACATAATGGATGCGCAGCGAATTCGCCGCGTCAAGAGTTGGAATCCATCATGTAAGTAGCCTACGGAGGCCTGTGACGTCTGTAACAATGATATTTTACAATTGTCACACTTGTAATTATGGTCAAATAGGAACCTGAAGGTTAGTACACTCTTATTCTGAGAAGTAACAGCTTCACTCGGTCCTTAAAGCTGGCTTCCATTCTCGACGTCGCGTCGTCTCAGACAATGCATCGGGCCACAATAGTGCCTCGCAAACGTATCGCTGTTGAAAAGCGAGAATACGAAGAAACTTTTTTATTATGGTCAAATAGGAACCTGAAGGTTAGTACACTCTTATTCTGAGAAGTAACAGCTTCACTCGGTCCTTAAAGCTGGCTTCCATTCTCGACGTCGCGTCGTCTCAGACAATGCATCGGGCCACAATAGTGCCTCGCAAACGTATCGCGGTTGAAAAGCGAGAATACGAAGAAACTTTTTTATGGTACCTACCGGCGGTAGACAAGCTAGCTAAATAGTAAACACGTGATATTGTTGATGTAAGTACGTCTGTACACCTACATAACATAACGCACCAGTAGAAAAATATGTACCTAAACAAACCTGAAAACTTGCATTATTTCACAACGCTCTTTCAGAATACAATAAAATTGTGGCCTTATCAGCAACACCCCTTACCACATACGAAGCCATATATGGACGCTATAAAATTGAACTCTATTGATTGCCATTAGAGTTCAAATTTCAACAATTTATTTTTTATTCATGCGGTAAGGGGTTAAATCCTTAAACCTTGAGTTAACATAATTAAAATTATTGGTATAAATAATTAGTAACGTAAAAAATACATCAACGACCGTGTTCCCCGATTTATGTGTCAAAGATAACAAATTCTTATGAAATTCAGCCATTTTTGTTTTTTATTTATACGTTTTCTACTAGCGCTTCGTATCCGGTGAAGAAACGGTTTGTGAGAAACCGTTATGTCCACGACAAATAACCGTTATTTTAATTATAGCACAGAATATAAAATATTTACGATAATTTATCTCAAGGTCGCCCGCATAGCGAAACAGATAAAGCACAGCGTAAAACAGCGGAGTCACTCCACTGTGTAAACGCCCATTCAGTACTGCGATTCCTTAACCTTACCATGAGTTGTCAAGTATCGGTTACGTTAGCTTTTACTCGATACTTAAAGCATTATATCGCACTCGCACTTGTTTATTGGAGCGACCACGAAGGCTTGCTTTAGGTACTTACGTATCGAGTAAAACCTGACGTAACCGAAACTTAACTGTCAAAACTTTTTCGTGATACGGCTACACTGGTTAAAGGCCACAGCGCAGCGGCAGTAAGGTAAATTTCAAATGCGATTTTGAAACTAAGGGACTGAAAATGGAGACCGTGTGAAGGGAGTTTTGTGTGTTCTCTCTCTGAAACATTTGTTAAATAAGAGTAGGAATTCGTTTTCTTACAAACTATCTTTTCATTCTTAAGCAGACTATAATATCAGTGTTTTCCTATTTTGCCCACTTTTGATCTATGGTAAATTAGTTTCATTTTACTTATTTTTTCCTTTATCCACTCAACGGCGAAAAGTGGCTACTTTTTTCGTTAAATGAAAAACGTTAAAATAAGTAATATAAAGATAAATCATATATACCAAAAGCTGGGGAATTTATAGGACTACACTGATATTTCGTGTGCTTATGAAAAATTGATAGTTTGTTAGAAAACCGAATCCCTACAATGGGGGCGCCACTAGAGGGTCGGGGCCCTCTTAAGTGAATAATCTTCTGGATAAATTGTCTGACGTCAGTTTATCGTGTTTGCGAAGCTTGGTTTTACGACGCGACTAGGCCGCGAGAATCTGCCGACATTCTCTGAAGTTTATTGTTTATGTGCTTCATCTACTTACGAAGTTACGATTGTGTTACGAGTGTGTTATCTTTAATTATTTAAGTATTGTAAGATTTTAAGCCCACGTTCATGATTTGATACGCAGAACACTTGTGTATTTTTAGTGTAATTAGAATTAAGGTAGTAGAATTGCTGTTCTGCTGTTCTGCGCCATCAGTTAAATAAAAAATACTAGCTGTTTACCTTGTTTCCGTGTGGTGACGGCAGTAAGAATACATTTGTCACCACCCCAACTCTTCCTGCGGGTGTCGTAAGAGTCGACTAAGGGATTGAAGTGTCACTGACCATTTTACAAGATTGATGACGGGCAGCAGCGTCATCATAGTGGACACATTACTGCGATCGCCAATCCGCTTGCCCAGCGTGGCGATTATGGGCATTTACCTCCTAATGCGTCTATACGCATAGTTAATAGTAGAGGCCTACGTCCAGCAGTGGCCTAACAAAGGCTGATGATGATGACCTTGTTTTCTGATGCATAAAATATGGCCATGCCGGTACAGTAGGATAGTGCAAATGATGTACCTAAGTACCAATTAACAACTCGAGCGAGCTCATCGCCAATGCTGCTCGGCAGTTTGGCGAATGATTTGTATTGTGGTACACTTTGTTGTTTAATGTTATAAGAATAATGTGCCCGCTTTTCTCGTTTTGGTATAATAATAATAATAATAAAAAAAAAAAAAAAAAAAAAAAAAAAAAAAAAAAAAAAAAAAAAAAAAAAAAAAAAAAAAAAACCGCTGTGACAGTGACAGACGTGTTTGTACTACGATTTTGATAAATATTTATTTTATACGCGTTTTATACACCACAATTGCGATATAACCATCCCAGTGACCCTGATAATGACGAAAATGTTAATATTATACCAAACTAACAATGAGAGTAGTCACAAAGTCGCAAATACCATTTTGACATTTGACATGTTGAACACGGCTAGACGCGTACAAGCAAATTAATTCAAACCGAATGCAAACACGAAGTCGAACTAAAGCGGAATCCACCAGAAGCGCACGACCTCCACCTTCGCCCGCCTCGTCCAGCTCTCCGTCCACATCGTCGTCGGGCGATGAATTCGCTACAGCGCCCGACACAGACGGATCCAGTGACGAGAGCGGGCCGCCGCCGCCGCCGCCGCCACGACCACCTGCGCGACGAGGGCGGCCACCGCTGCCGGCACGCTTGGGGCCCGCGGGACATGCTGCCCCGCCCACGGCTCCCGCTGCCGGTGGTGTAGTGCGTCGCATGCGATGGACTCAGGAAATAAATGAGAACTGCATGCGCGCCTACTACGAGGCTACAGAGGGGGGAACCCGACTAACCGCGTACCGTTCTAGGATTCTGCCTCTGTTTCAGGCTCTTGAACCCGCCATCGCCGTATCGGAGCAACGACTAGCGGATCAGGTGCGGGTCATTCTACGTTCTAAGCGTTTGGATGACTCGACACTTGATCGGCTTCGCCTGCAGGCTCTCTCGACTCGCGCAGCTTCCACCTCGGCGCAGGACCAGCCCGCCACGTCGCCGGATCCGGTGCCGACACCCGACCTGGCACCGGGGGCGCCGCGGGTTGATCCCAGTGCCGATGAGGAGTATTTCGCGAGTCAGAGTGTAAGTACTGCAACTGATGAGCATTTGAGGAGGACTTTGGAAGAGGCGATTATGGAATATCGCTCCACACCCAATTCTAGGCCACGGTTACCACGCTTGCCCATGAATAGACGCAATCGCTAGATTGCGTCTATTCATGGGCAAGCGCCCAGTTCCCATTAACGCTAGTTAATGGGAGCCCTAAACGCTTTACTGGAGCCGTACATACGGTCCAGTAAAGATTTGGACGATACGCACTCGATCATGTACTGTGGGGCCATCGCGGCGTACCGTGTTGCTCGAGTCAAGTTTCCGGACGCTGACCGTGCACCTAGGACCGCCGGGGGTGTCCCCGCATGGCAAGTACGGATCGAGCGTCGTATCGACTCGTTTAGGACCCTCATTGCAAAGCTGATCTGCTTCAGGGGGGGCAATAACCGCCCCCGAGTAATGCGCTTTGTGAACCAGGCGTTCGCGGGAACGGGCATCATGCCCTGCGACTACATGGCCAACCTCACAGAGCGCATTGACTTTCTGAAGCAGAAAGTTTATGCATGGGCAAGCCGTATCCGCCGCTACAGAGAGCGTGTGGATCGATTTCAACAGAACCGCCTCTTCCAAAGTGACCAAAGGAAGTTAAACCGAAGGTGGGAGGGAACCGATCATCATTTGTCCGACGCGCATCTACCGGATGCTACTGCCATGACTGATTTCTGGCGTAGCATCTGGTCGGTGCCCGTCGGACACATCGAGGGCGATTGGATGAACGTTGTTGAGCGTGAGTGCGAGAGCATCGAACCTATGGAGGCAGTTGTCATCAGCCCTGATGACGTAACTTGTGCCATTCGCCCTGCCCAGAACTGGAAAAGTCCTGGACCGGACGGATTGCACAACTTCTGGCTAAAATGGTTTCGGTGCTCCCACTCGCGATTAGCAGCGCAATTCCAACAAGCCATTGAGCTTGGTTCCCTGCCTCCTTCCTTAACAACAGGTGTAACCTTCCTGCTCTACAAGTCTGGTAGTACCACGGAACCGAAAAACTACCGACCCATCACGTGCTTGCCTACAATCTACAAGCTCCTTACATCCATTTTGAGAGCAAAAATTCAGGACTTCATAAGGATCGAGCGAGGAATATTCCAGGGTGACAGTCTGAGTCCCTTATGGTTCTGCCTAGCTCTGAATCCCCTCAGCACCCTGCTGAAGGATTCAGGACTAGGTTGCCGGCTTCGGAGAGAGGGTGAAGTCATTTCTCACCTTCTATACATGGATGATCTCAAATTATTTGCGCCAAATAGCCAAGACTTGTTGGAGCTACTGCGAACCACAGAAGTTTTCAGTAGTGCCATCAATATGGAGTTTGGTGTCGATAAGTGTGCGGTTATGCATGTGCAGCGGGGGAAAGTAGTAAATTCAACAAATTTACAGCTTTCTGAGACAATGTCGTTCAGATCTATCTCGGAAGCAGAAACCTATAAATACCTTGGTATGTCACAGTCTTTGGGTATTGAAGATATGGGAATTAGACAGGCGGTGAAGGAGCGCTTTTTCAGCCGGCTCACAAAAGTACTTAACAGTCTTTTGTCAGGAGGCAACAAAGTGCGCGCCTTCAACGCTTGGGTAATGCCCATACTCCTTTGGCGTACTAAGGTGGACTCAGACCGAGCTGGACGCCCTGGATCGAAGGGTCCGTACACTGCTTACCACACATCGAATGCTACACCCGCGCTCATCAGTTATGAGATTGTACATCCCGCGGAAGTGTGGGGGCCGCGGCTTCCTAAATGCCAAAAACCTTCACAACCACGAGGTGTACAATCTCAGAAACTATTTTCTTAACAATGAGTGCGGGATGCATCGTGATGTGGTGGCAGTAGACCGGAACCTCACGCCGCTCTCCTTGGCAAAAGAGAACTGGCGCAGACCTGTGGTACTAAGCACCGAGGACCGCAGGGCGGTATGGAAGAGCAAGGAGCTACACGGGCGGTTCTATAAGGCCCTCACGGGACCTGACGTAGATCTGCTCGCGTCGGTGAACTGGCTACGATTCGGGGACCTCTTCGGGGAAACCGAGGGTTTTGCCTGTGCAATTGCTGACGAGGTTATCATGACGAATAACTACCGGAAATATATCCTGAAGGACGGTACGGTCGACATTTGTCGGGCATGCCGCCGTCCCGGTGAGTCACTCAGGCATATTATTTCCGGTTGTTCTCAGATTGCTAACACCGAGTACTTGCACAGACATAACCTCGTAGCCAGTCTTATACACCAGCAGCTTGCTCTTCGATACGGCCTTGTGGACGTCGAAGTGCCATACTATAAGTACACAACTGCACCAGTTCTCGAAAATGGTCGTGCCACGCTCTATTGGGATCGACCTATCATCACGGACAGGACTATTGTAGCCAATAAACCTGATATCGTGCTGGTAGATCGATCGCAGCGCCGGGCTGTGCTCGTCGACGTCACCATCCCCCATGATGAGAATCTCGTGAAGGCCGAGAAGGACAAATCCAGTAAGTACCTAGACTTGGCCCACGAGATAACCGCCATGTGGGATGTTGACTCGACGATCATAGTCCCGATAGTCGTTACAGCGAACGGTTTAATAGCGAAGACTCTCGACCAACACCTTAAGAGTCTCTCGCTAGATGGCTGGATCAAGGGTCAGATGCAGAAGGCGGTAATCCTGGACACGGCGCGGATTGTCCGTCGGTTCCTCTCTCTGCGACCTTAACCACCGGCAGCTTGGGCCCGCCCCGTTGCCGGCGGCACCCTAGGTTAGGTTTTTTATAAAGTGTTTATATTTTGTATTGTTTTTGTATGTTGTATTGTATTTTACTTTTATAGACATTTTTATAAAACACCTAGCCTAAGAGAAAAGATAAATAAAGGAAATAATAATAATAAGGCCGCAGGGCAGCTTGTGGCGAGCTGTTGGGGAGTAACGACCCCACGGACCCGAGTGCTCCCGAGAGTTGGTCAGGGTCCCCGCCTCCGGCGTGTCTTCGTCGGTCAGAGTGGAACCCCAACAAGGGGACCCGTAGGACTCTCAGCTCTGGCTTGCCTTAACTGGCCGTCCAGAGAGGAGTCGTCAGAGCTGTATGCTCCAGGGGTGGAAGTGTAAATTTGCGTAAGTCGCGAGTTGGTGCAGCGGCCGTCAAGCCACTGCGCAGAAAGCGGTGTACACCTCTCTACACTCCTGAGCCGCCTACACCGGTGTTGCCCCTGGCTGTCTCTTGTGACGGCATTTACGGGGGCCCATCTAGTCGGCGGCGAGTCACCGCCTGCCTCGATAACAAAGAGAAATCATTGTTATGGCAGGTGTCCGGACCTCTTTTCTATAGTTCCATCTCTTATCCATCCAACCTTCATCACCATAACCCACTAGTCTTTTCCATATAATCTCCAATAGTCTCTATATGCCTGCTGGGACCGGTTCACGGATATCTATTTTTGTGCCCGTGAATGGGTTGCAGCAGGTGTAAAACACAGCAAATTTCTCCAAAGGGCCTCTACGTGTTGGATCTGTATCCCCGCGCAAGCCTATCTAAAGACCGGGATTTATAGGCCCGTGATCAAAGAGAGATACAAATAATAATAATAAATAAATAAATATCTGGGACATCTTACACAAATCGACCTAGTCCCACGGTAAGCTCAATTAAGGCTTGTGATGTGGGTACCAGGCTAATAGTATAAGATCATCAATATGACATCAGATTTAATCGTCTAAAGTTTGCGATGAATAAAAAATCACCATGTACAGCAATGGGCGAAAAACGAAATTCGTAAATTTCGAGGATTTGTCTCCCTTACTCTAATGCCTTCGTTTGAGTGACAGAGAAAAATCCTCGAAATTTCCGAATTTCGATTTTCGCGATAGTAGGCAAGGTTAATTTATAATGAAAACTGTATGTGACCTTCAGGTCTTTAAGTTGGTGATAAAACCAAGATTTTGTTCCAATAGTGCGTGATTAATGATTATGAAATAATGCAAGTTTCCAGGTTTCGCTTGGTTGGTGTGAACGCGGTCTTTGCATTTGATAAAAGAGACTTAGGTGCTTAGACAAGTTGCCAATCGCTAACGCTTAGTCGTCAATCGTAAGCAAAAGGCAGCTAACAGTCTTTGTCGCACTAATATGAAAGAGTGACAGAGAGGGAAAACTACGCTACGTTACTAAGCGCTAGCGATTGGCAACTTGGCTAAGCATCTTCGAAAGTCGAAACATGTCACGCGTAGTGACTAAATGAAAACACGTGAGTCTATATTATGTATATAATTTAAGATTAATCAAATATAATTATCATCAAGGCTGCGAGGCTTAGGCGATACTCAAATGGCATTTATTTTCAATGGCAGTTCAGAATATTTTATACATTTTCCGAATGACCGTTTTAAAATGCAAACAAAAAGATATCGTCGTGCATATCTAAGTATAGGTACCGTTAGCCAGTAAAAAACAAAAAAATGTAAACAGACATAAAAACTTGCATTATTTCACAATCACCTTATTCACCTGGAAAGGTTATTTAGGACAATTCTACTGTATCTTATATAAAGATAGAACGTAGGTATTTAAAAATTACATTTTCAAGTGTCCAATATTTCAATGAGAGTTTCATTATGCAACTGGATCAAAATTCTTTTCGTTGTCTTATTTTGTGTCCCTAAAAAACGTGACACAGTTGTGATTTTTGTATGAGATGATGTTTTGTTTTGTTTCCAATATTTGATGTATGGATTAAAATCTAGCGTGAAAAAGAAATACACAAGTGCACGGATTTTTTTAATATAGATACTGAGTCGAGACAGCACCTAGAAGCGTGATATAATAATATAATTTTTAGGTACTTGTACGTAATAACTCGAGAATAAATATGTTTCCGTTCAAGAACGTAACAATTTCTCTCTTAGAACATTAACGGAAACACCATTTCCTATGAATAAACGTTCCCAAACCACTTTGAGCTCTGCATAGTATTGAATCAATACGTAGTCAGGGGTATAGTTTGCTGGTTATATGGTCTCATAAGGAAGTAGGTACGTAAAGTGATTCTCATATTGTGTATATGGTTGTTTATGAGCTGTCCCGTTCGGTTATGAACGCAATTTGTTACGGCGTGGCGACTCTATGGAGGATTACGTAAAAAATGTACAATAATGTAATCAATATGGTACATGTACTTATGGAGAACGCAGATTTATGCAGGGTTATTTTTTATTAACCTTTCAAACTCTAGGGGGTTAATTTAGAGATCATATTTATGAACTTTTACTATGGGAGCGACATCCGATTCAAGAAGAAAAAATCCGATGTTCCATACATACCCTGAGATATTACGAGTAGTACCTACGCGGAAATGTATGGAATATCAGATGTTTTGTCTCATAGTATGGCCTTATGTATACCTTGGTGACCTTAGACCGTATGGTGACGGCAGTAAAAATACATTTGTCACCACCCCAACTTCTCCTGCGGGTGTCGTAAGAGTCGACTAACGGATTGCAGTGTCACTGACCATTATTTTGATAAGAGATTGATGATGGGCAGCAGCGTCATCATAGTGGACATTTACTGCGATCGCCAATCCGCTTGCCCAGCGTGGCGATTATGGGCATTTACCTCCTAATGCGTCTATACGCATAGTTAATAAGAGAGGCCTACGTCCAGCAGCTATCTAGGCTGATGAAGAAGTATGAAGTATGACCTTGTTCATAAATATGACCTGAGAATGAACCCTCTAAAATTTGCCAGGTGAGTAAAGAATTACCAAGTATGTGAGACTGAAACTTGTTTTCAAAAATATCGCACACCGTAGTACATTATGACGTGCGGTGATTTTTTTTTATAACACGACCGAAGAGAGTGTTTTAAATCGACACGAGTTACGAATTTCCTGTTTGCACGTTTCTCGTACGCCGTTTTTTAGTAGGTACAGACAGAGGGCCCTCCGAAGTTTTCGACCTGACTTAAAATGAACCACTTCTCGCATGCCTAAAAAAACCCGCCAAGTGCTAGTCGGACTCGCGCGCGAAGGGTTCCGTATCATTATCAATTTATTATTAAAAAAATACAGTTAAACCAACATACCTCAAAAACTATAGGAGATAATTTAATCAAACCAAAAATCGTTGATAGAGCTTTTTAATGTGCATAACATATATTTTTTTTATAATTTTATATTGCGTAGTTTCAAAAATAGAGGGGGGGGACACATTTTTCAGACTTTGAGAGCTGATATCTCGAAAACGATTTGCTTAAATAAAAATAAGATTTATAAACCTTCATATCATTTTCAAACACCTTTCTATTAATACCCCACACGCTTATATACAACAAAAAAATTTTTTCTATCCCTCAGTTACATGTATTTTTTATTTTATTTTATTTTTATTTTAATTACATTTGTAACTTACAGCTAGGACCATATCATTACAAACTTAGTATTACAAATATAATTATCACATACATTCATTCACAAGCATTCCCTTACATTCGTTCATCAGACTTGCCATTCCCGACGTGAACAGATCACATTGGGGGGCCGCGCTGAGCATGGAGTTCAACTTGCATATCGCACGCCGTAGCGGCGAGTGGCGGTACAGGGCGGTGCGCGCGTTCGCTGGCTCCAGTAGTCGTGGCGCGCGAAGTCGGTTGCGGGAGTCCGGCACAAATAAGCGCATTATTTCACTGACTAGTTCGATACTATCCACTTTATTATAGATAAGACCCAACACAAATTTGACCGTCCCTAAGGATCGTCTTAACTCGATTGACTCGTAACCCAACTGACCTAACAAATATTGGGTTGGGTACAAAAATGGATAGTATCGATACTGTTTTTTGTACAGGTGTCTTAAAAACTTTTTTTGCACCTTCTCGATCATCAGTACATATTTTTTCTCGCTAGGATTCCATACCACCATATTTGTCTCCAGTGTGCTCCGAACGAGTGCCGCGTATAGAATTCTAAGGGCCGCCGGAGTCAGCGCCTCGGAGTTGCGTAGTATAAAACCCAACTTCTGAAAAGCCCTTTTCGTGACTTGGATGCATTGCTCCCGGAACGTCAGATTGCTAACAAAATGCACACCAAGGTCCCGCACCTGGAAAACGCGCAGCACAGCCACGCCGCCCAAATGATACTGATATTCCACTGGAGCGGGAGAGCGGGTAAAACTTATAGTTTCGCATTTGCTTGCGTTAAAGTTAAGAGCATTCTCCACGCTCCACCGGAACACAGCATCGAGGTCATCTTGCATGGCCCTACAGTCTGCCTCTCCGTTGATCACACCTATCAACTTCACGTCATCAGCGAACAATAATATCTTACAGCTATGAACGACTTTAGGCAGATCGTTAATTAAAATATTAAAAAGCAAAGGCCCCAAGTTTGATCCTTGACTTATACCCGAGTGCGTAATGTAGCTGTCTGAGACATAGGGTCCATATTTCACGAACTGCTTTCTATCCGCTAAATAGCTAGAAAATAGTTTCAGAAGTCGTGGTGTGAATCCCATGACTCCCAGCTTCCATAGCAGAACGTCGTTGTCCACTCGATCGAAAGCCTTTTGAAAATCTAGGTAGATTACATCTACCTGTTTCTTTTTGTCCAGTTCGTGCGATGCAAAGCTGACAAGCGTGATCAGATTAGTGGCTACCGAACGCCTAGGCAAAAAGGCGTGCTGTGCGCTTGTAATATATGGTAGACACTGAGGCAAAATGTTGGCATGCAATGCCATTTCGAATACTTTTGCCAGAGAACATAAAATTGCCACTGGCCTATAATTCTCGACATTGGCCGTTGTACCCGGTTTGGGTATGGGAGTCACACGTGAAAGCTTCCAACACGCAGGATACTGCCCCGTTGTCAAAATTAAATTAAAGATAAATTTTATGGGCTTTATGAGATCCTCGATGCAACCTTTGATCACATAAGGTGGAATGGCGTCCGGACCCGCTGCTGTGTTTGGTCTAAGTTTTTTAACAGCTATGTGTATATCCTCCGTGCTGAAAGCCTTCAAATCCACGTGCCTTTCCATATTTTCAATGCTTCCGCTACTTACCACCGATGGGTTTAGCATAGGCTTGTTTTGCAAAAACACTGACTTAATGTATGGAGGGCCCCCACCCCAATGGTTTTTTTTACAATTTTGTATCATAATCCTGTAGCGGTTCATACAACACATATCCTTACCAAATTTTGTTACTGTAGAATTTATAGTTTCCGAGTAAATCGGCTGTGACAGACGGACAGACGGACAGACGGACATGACGAATCTATAAGGGTTCCGTTTTTGCCATTTTGGCTACGGAACCCTAAAAAAGCACCATCTGTACTAAAAAATATTAAACCGGGCCGATTTTAACAGTGTATTCCTCCACATTTAGAAAGCATAATGTCAAAAAACGTTACCTAACACTCATTTTGAGTGCCAGTTTTATGAATAACATTAACTTTTTAAACCTATTGCGAAAACACAAATCAAATAATTTATTAGCTGAATATTTTGATTTGTACTTCTTATTTTTCCCCACTAGTCACACTACTTAATACTATATAAATTATAAATATTAGATGCCATATACCAAAGAAACATGACCAAGATCACCTAACGTCCGAGGTGGGGATCGAACCCACGTACTCAGCTTTCGCGGCTGATGCCTGTACCCCTCGGCAACTCGGTCTTCGGTCGGTTAGGTGATCTTGGTCGTTTCTTTGGTATATGATGTCTAATATTTATAATTAACTTCTTAGATTAAAAAATAATAAATAATATAAAATAATATTTTTTTGCCCAAAAAATGACAACACTCATGTAAATATTTTTTGTTTGTTGTTACATCAACAATGCGTACCTAGTTAAAATCTTTTGGGGTTATAAGAGCCCACGGTGTATTTCACTTTATTTGTTCAATGGCTTGTCGCGCGACTCTGCTCATTACTCAATTAACATCAGTAAAGCAAAACTCGTAACTAAATTAATTCTGCTCCTGGCGCTCCCAGTGGGAACCATTTCCGTCTCCGTCTCTGGTTCCGTTTGATTTTCTTTTCAGGATGCTTAGCCAAGTTGACAATCGCTAACGCTTGCAGCGTATCGTAGTTTTCCCTCTGATCTGTCACTCTTTCATATTAGAGCGACAAAGACAGTTAGCTGTCTTTCGTTTACGATTGACGATTAAGCGTTAGCGATTGGCAACTTGGCTAAGCATCCAGTATTCGTATAGTTTTGTGAACATTTTTAGCCATAAATAACTATCTTGGGACATCTTACACAAATCGACTTTGTCCCACGGTAAACTCAATTAAGGCTTGTTTTGTATATGTGTGAAAAAACGTTATTACTCGTATATCGTAAATTAACTACTTTTTATTTTCCGAACATCGTGACAATTGACATAAAATTTGTTTTTAGAAGAACTATCGTTAATTATTGACATGAGGTTCAGCCTGTGTCCGAATTCCGTTACAATTGTCGCGTTTCTTGAAACGACACAATTTTAATTTTACTCCACAATAATGTAGCTGAATGTATTGTGAAAACACAAATCGCCGGAAGATCAGCGTTGGCTTTCGGGTCGACATTATGCTGAGCCGAGTCCTTTTCGTGGTATAATATTAAATGCTGAATTTGACTGTTTTGTTTTGTCCTGTCATGCTTTTTATATTTGCCACGAATAAATTATTTGTATTTGTAAATCAAATTATTTAGTAACTAAATATTTTGATTTGTTCTTTTTATTTTTCCCCAGTAGTCACACTACTTAATACTATAAAAAATAAAAAAATTTTAAATGTCATATACCACCAGTCAAGACCGAGTGGCCGAGGGGTGCAGGCATCAGCCGCGATAGCTGAGCACGTGGGTTCGATCCCCACCTCGGACGTTGGTGATCTTGGTCGTTTTTTCTTAGGTATATGACATAGTATAATATTTACAATTTAAATAATAGCTGTTTTCTGCTAATAAGTATATTAAAGTCGATTTCACTTTGGTGGCAAATAAACACATGACAAACGATGGTAACCGGTTAAAACTATAGCTTATGTACGTTGACAATAGAAGGGATAGTAATTTTTACAACTGTCACACTTGTCACTATGGTATAAATAGTGTTTTTGACCGTCACGGTAGGTATTAAAACACAATTCATCAGAGCAGTGAACAAAACTCTCGAACTCGCAACTCGGAGCGGACCGGACGAAACGAGTTTACTTTACACCAGTTACTCCAATATATGAGGGTCTATTTTACATTTTTTTACGTAGCCTCTATTGTGTATTGTGTCCCACTGCTGGGCAAAGGCATCCCCCTTGGATTACCAAACTACCTGATTTACCTGAGTCGCATTAATATGAAAGAGTGATAGAGAGGAAAAACTACGATATACGCTACTAAGCGTTATATATAGCGATTGGCAACTTGGCTAAGCATCCATACTACGTAAGAATGTCGTTTTTTTGTAAGTACCCACAACACGAGGCTTAAATTGATCTTATCGATTTAAGTTGTAAGAATGTCCTGTCCTGGGGCCTATTTCTCGAAAGCTTATTATAACTTGTAATACAAGCGGAAGTCCTTAACTGGTTAATAGTGTTAAAAAGAGACTTCCACTTCTATTACAAGTTACAAGCTTTCGAGAAACGGGCCCCTGTAAGCAATTACGAGTACACTCCGTTTGAACTCAGAAAACCCTTAGGAACACACGAAGGTAATACTGCTGTCCTGCTTTATCGTGTGTTGCCGTTGTAGCCCGAACCTTCTGTCTCTTTCTTGGATTCGAAGGGTTTTCTAAGTTCATCGAAGTGTATTGTCACATGACTCATATGCGATGACATATCGTGTCTTCATTGACTGGGGTAGCAACCCGTGATGTTCCCGTTATTACGCCAAAAGTTGCCAAAAGTATACTTCCGGTTGCCGTGAGTTTTAATTAACGTTTTAATGCGAAAAATTCATAATTACGGTCCGGTACTGTTTATGTGGTCTCTAGTGTGTATGGGTGTATCTGTGAGCATAGTGGGTCATTTATGGGAATATTACATCGATTTATTAAGACAAAGTAATGTATACAAATATAATTGAAAACTAAATTTTGATACATATAATTATGCGAATGAACTGACGTGTATTTAGTCGCTACGCATTTTTTTTTCGGAAATATGAAGTACTTGCCGTATTCATCTTGTAAAATAAATGTAAATATGTTAGAGAAATTATTTTTAACCCCCAGAGTGCCCAGAGACAGATCTGTCACAAGCAATTTGGACTATAATTTAAATTAATTATAGTCATTAATCGACAACTAAAGTTTTGACAACCGCGTTCTAGGGCTTAATAGAATAAAAATTGAGAATATGATATCTTCGTTAATTCAATTTCCTGACAGCCGCAAAAGCTGAGAATGTGGGTTCCAATTCCATTTCCTGGCAAACCCGGTATTTTATGTTGTTGTTGTTAGTTTATGACATCTAAATACTTACAACTTTTGAAGTTAGGATACTGAAAAACACGAACATTGTTCTTTTAGTTCAAGTGCTTGTGTTCTTTATTTTTTTCAAAGTTTTAATGAAGACACGACAAAATTATCTAAACAAGTTTCCTTTAAAAAGTTTCCCATTGACGTAAAGGTCTCGAAGATTGATAAACATTCTAATAAAAATAGCCAAAAGTATTTCTAACGACGCAACTTTTTAAATTCTCTGAAATGTATTATCCACATAAAATCTGCTAAATACAGGAACAATTTCAAAGCTTTCTTATATTATAATTCGATAACATGGAAATATTTTCTTTCCTTCGTAAAATAATGTATCTCGTTATTTCTGTTACTATCGCTTGAGGCATCTTATTATATTTTCTGAATACTTTATAAATGGGGAATGTATATTATCGTTTTAACGAGGAGTAAAATAAATCAATAGAATGCAGGCAACAATTCTATTTGAAACTACAAGGAGGAAATACGAAAACCAAATAATTATACTGAACAACGTAACGGAATTAAAATTAATGTGTTTCAATATTACATGTTACACTACACATAGGTACTACAGGCATAGTTATATGAAGGGTCAAGGAATGGGTTACGGAAAAAACATGTTCAGTGCCTAAAAATCAGGGCAAATTATTCTGTTAAAAGTAAGGTGGTCTTTCCTTCTGTAATTTGAATTGACTAGAAATGTTCTTTCCGTAGACCCTTCATATTATGTGGCACATTGCCAGAAGATCAGATGGCCGATGGGGGCAGAAACTGCTGGACTGGCGACCACATAAGACCGCAGTGTGGGCAGACCTCCCACAAGATGGTCCGTCGACCTGGTCAAGGTCGCTGGAACCCGCTGGAGGCAAGCAATACAGAACCGGTCATATTCGCGTTCATTGGGTTGCCTATGTCCAGCAGTGGACTTCTTTCGGCTGAAATGATGATGATAATAAGAAAAAATAGTGAGGTTTACTAACGCTGGACATGGGACTTGAACCCATGATCTCAGCAGTGTTATTCACTAAGGAAACCGCCTTGCTGTCAGCGCTGTGTCAGCGCTGCGGCAGCGTCGAGCCTAGAAATGGTATTCACTAATGTACTTTAAACGACACTAGTGCTCGGCGACGAATGCGGCGTGAGCTTGAACTACACTGCGTCGAGAGTTTGACGTATAATGTACGAACTTCGTATTCTCTAACAAAAACAGCGACCAACTCGCCCACAACCTCGCTCACAGCCTCGATTCCTAATGTCAAATAAAACAGCTAGGGTTTTAGACAAGGCTGTCTCGACGTCGAGCTCGTTGACGAACGCAGCGTCGAATGTGTGAATAAGAGAATAGCATAGTAGCTTTCATGGGTGATGGCTCTGAAGCTTCCGCTCCCACCTGACAATAAATTAACCACTAGCATTAGCGCATTTATTATGGGCATTTACCTCCTAATGCGTCTATACGCATAGTTAATAGGAGAGGCCTACGTCCAGCAGTGGACTATCATAGGCTGATGATGATGATGATGATGATTAGCGCATAAGCACCAACTGTACTGAAAGCAATATTTTTCAATAAATCTCTGACTTTTTTCAATCGCTGTCATATAGCTCCTTTACGCTTACAATTTAAATAAAAAGTAAATGAATCAGTTGCATCGATAAAGCACATTGGTGCAGAATGACGCTTCCAGCGATTGATGCACGGAATTCGCTCCATTCACTGGCACAGTGGGCTAGTTGGCTAAAATCACTACAAAGTATAAAATAAAGTCACCTTTTCTGTCCCTATGTCCCTTTGTACGCTTAAATCTTTAAAACTACGCAACGGTTGTTGATGAGATTTTTTTTATAGGTAGAGTAATTCAAGAGGAAGGTTCTTATGTAAGTATAGTATCCGTGCGAATCCGGGGCGGGTCGCTAGTAGGGTATAAATAAAGAACTCTGCTCAGTATAAGGTTCCGTAGTTATTCGAAAACGGCTAGGCCGATTAATTTCTTAATAGTTTTATTTTAAATAATTCTATAAACACACTATTCCCGATTTTTGACATATTTTTTGGACCCAGGGATCAAAAGTTAGAAGGGGGGGGCACAATTTATTTTTATTCTGGATCGGTTATCTCCGAAAATACTAACTTTAAAAAAAATCTTTAAGACCTTTGTTCTTTTTAAAAGATCTATTCAATGATACCCCACACTATAGGATTACAGCAAATAAAATAAATCATCCTCACTCCACCAGTTGGGGAGGTACCCGATTTTTTTTTCTTGTTTTTATTCTACCCCTTTGTCAGCATTATTAATATGTATATATATTTAATATACCCGCACCAATGCTGCGGACCGACGGACAGACGGACATTGCGAAACAAGGGTTTCTTGTTCATTACGGAACCCTAAAAAGGATAAATCTGTAAATATCTTAGTGTAGTTTTTTGGTAAAAAGACATTTTTATCGCTTTCGGTGGCACTACGTCGACAGGCGGGGTGCTTGTATGGTTAACAACATAACGCTTATCTCTTCTTAGCTTTCACTGAACTTAGCGAAAATGTTCCTAAAATTGACAAAATAAAAATAAACCGTGCGTTCTAACCTCCTCACTATTGTGCACCTAGAACAGAAAATTCTTAAAAAAAAACAATAAGTGGGTCAATGACTGGACTGGACTTAATTTGGCAATGTTCATTGTGACGAACATTGCCATTAAGGTTTGACAAAACGTTTTTATACATACAATAATTCGGCTGTCCCAGATCAAAGCCTAGTAAGTGTATTTAGCGAAATTTTACAGGAGAGGCAAATAAACATTTTGTTTTAAAAAAATAGTAGCAGAGACCTTTATCTCACAAGACTTTGTCTTATATAAAGAAGTATAACTTGCTTTATAAGACAAACTATTGAAACTTAATGTATGTATCTTTTTAGAACTTATATGTGCCTTACTAACAACTGATTACAAAAAAATAATAGAAATGTTATGTCAATTAGAAAACTGAAACCTAGCAAGTGGTACAAAAATGGTAAATTTTACTGCTTGTAAGCAGTAAGCTCTTAAAATGTCAAGTATAAAATCAAGCTAATGCTTACTTTGAAATCCGGATTAGAATTACCATTTTAATAAGGTAAAGGTAAAATTGTAGTACAGTGCATTGGGGTAATTTCAAACTACAGAAATTTTGCTCGGGTAATTTCGGAATGAATCTTTATTATGATAAAAATAACGGTGTGTTTTATGGTAATTTCAAATAAGACGACTTATGAAATGACTGCAAAGCACCCTATTTAATTGCAATCTAGGGGATTTCAATGATTTTGAAATTACTGACTACCAGTCCCTTCCCGCAGAGCTTCGCTGCAAAGTACTTGCTAACAATTTACTACACATTGAAACTTCCCAAAAACATCATTCTAAGCCAATAAATGTCCACTGCTGGACATAGGCCTCCCCCAGTAGGGTCATTGCCATAACGAGTCATTTTATTTAAAGTTGTCTCGCACTTGTTTTTTGTTTTTGTAACTTTTAATATGATTTCCACTCAGAATCGCGAGCTCTTTCGATCCTGATAGGAGAAAATGTTGGTATCATCTTCTGCTACGAGTGTATGCGTGTGCAATAATTGTGCATACCATTCGAATATCACGTGTATAAACAGGTACTACACAGGCGACTATCGGCTTACCAGCGAAAATAAAAAAACAGCAATAAACATTCAATCAGCAATAAGTTTTTCAAAAACTGTTGTACGAAATATCATTTGATATTCACAAGTCTTTACGGTGAAGGAAAACATTGTGAGGAAACCTGCAGAGACCTGCGAAGAAATTCCAGTGTGTATGTGAAGTCCCCAAAAAGTACTGAACCAGCGTCGAGACCACGCAAAATAGGCACGTTTGATGTCGAGTTGTGGGAAGAAATAGAAAGAAATGACAAACACAATATAATAGCAACAACAACAAGTATTGACATTATTTGATTTCATATTTTAAAGACAAACGGGTCTTAATCGCGTAAACTTACGTTTAATTATATCCGAAACGTCAGGATATAACGTAAGTTTACGCGATTAAGACCCGTTTGTCTTTAAAATATGAGTGATAATCGTGAAAGTTTAAATCAATATATTATTTGATTTGTTTTATCAATACCTTCGTCGTAATTTGAAGCTTCTGATAATTTGTCTAGGGTTCTTTCATATAGAGACAACGGACAATACCGACAAATAATGCACGACCGTAATGATAGTGACGTTATGAATTATCGAAGATCCAATTTTGTTTATTATCAAATAGTACAATTTTTTGGTCGGTTCTTTGTCGGTGAAAAACCAAAACGCCCTGTACCAATCGTCAGTAGAAACTAAAATAATTGTAAACAAAGCCTAAATAATTGCATAATTCCATAATCGCGCACTTTTAGAACACAATCTTGGTCTCGTCACCAACTTAAAACTTTAAGCCTTGAGTTCACATACACTTTTAGTTAATAATGATTTTAACTAAAAGTGTATGTGTATGTATTTTGGCCACTTTGATGACACTGCTGCCCGTCATCGATCGTCGATAAATAAATGGTCAATATCAATTCAATTCCTCAGTCGACTCTTACGACACCCGCGGGGCGGTGACAAAAACCGCAGGCAGGGAGCACGGGAGCGGCGACCATTAGAACGCAAACTTCACTCATTACTGACTTGATAGGCTTTATTTATTGTTATATTTGAATTCCTTGTACGACCCTTCGGCAATCATTAAAATCAAAAACCTAGTAAGGGACATTTCCATATTCAAAAACCTAGTGTGTTCCATTTACAAACTCAAAAACCTAGTATAGCATGCAGTTGCCAGGTTTTTGGACTTGAAAATGTTACTTACTAGGATTTTGAATATGTTGGCGGCATGTAAGAAATGCCCTTGCTAGGTTTGGTGGGTCTCGTAACTTTGATTCTAATTGAGATAGAAATACAGGTGTTTTTGCATTAGACGCAGCTCAGCATTTGGGGCAGATACATAAAAAAAAACGTATTTTGGCAAAAACTGTCCCTTGCTAGGTTTTGATTTGGGACAGCCGAATTCAGTAAAACAGTGGGCTATTTGGTTCATAGTGAGTAAAAATTATAAAATTTTAATAAAATCGCAAATTTTTTGTATGAATGAGTCTCATGAGAGTTTTTATGCTTAAAGTCATTATGTAATAATTATGCTACGGCTTTCAATTTATGCCATTGGTTGTGATTTGATTTGGCATTGGCAACCCTTCTAAGATAATAATAATATTGACTCTGTAGCCTAGTTGGTAGTGACCCTGCCTACGAAGCTGGAGGTTCCGGGTTCGAATCCCGGCGAGGGCATTCTTTGTGTATATATTTAGCACAAATGTTTGTTCCTTGGTCATGGCTGTGTATGTATCTAAGTATCTATACGTATCTATTTATTATATATATCGTCGCCTGGTACCCACAACACAAGCCTTAATTGAGCTTACCGTGGGACTAGGTTGATTTGTGTAAGATGTCCCAAGATATTTATTTATTTATTTATTGATGAAATAAAACTATGAAAACAGATAAACTCGCGTATATTAACTAATTTTAACTTCATTCCGACATTTCGAACACTTTACAGGGTTCGTGCAGGGTGTACGCGAGTTTATCCGTTTTCATAGTTTTATTTCATGAGTAATCCTCGCGGTAACCGAAGAGAATTTTAATAATAATGATTTCAAATTTCACGATTATCACTTATATTTTCAACGACGAACCCATACTCGAAACGTCAGGATAATATTAAGCGTAAGCTTACACCATAAAGTCCCATTTGTCTCCTCACAAGGTAAACTGATGACTTGGTGAAGGTCGCAGGAGTCCGCTGGGTGCGGGCACAGGACCAGTCATTGTGGCAAACCTTTGGGGGAGGCCCATGTTCAGCAGTGAACGTCTTTCGGTTGATATGATTATGATGATATTTTGGCCACCTTGTACCATGAGTAGCCCACTGTGTCGCTGATTGAATTCCATTTAGTTTGTTTTTATAGCAGAGTTTTAACCTCTGGCATGGCAAATAAATCAGATTGGCTTCTATTGACGAATACTGTATCTATACCAATCGTCAGTTGAATATAAAAAAAATGTAAACAAATATGGCTGACTTTCCATAGCATTTCGATACCTTTGGGTTCAATTGTCGTAAAGGACATTTTGGCGAAAATGAGTTATATATACAGTTTTGTTCAGAATTTCAAGCGATTAAAATTTCGATATCTCTTAAAAAGTTGCCTTTACGACCAAGATTTTCTACTATGGACTTGCAAAAATAGCTTAGCGTATGGGGCGTAAATATCAAATCTTTTATTATAAATAATTATCTGTGTCGTAAAGGAAGTGAACAAATAAAAATAGTGTCGTAAGTGACGTAATACGTTACGTGTTGTCCTTTACGCCCTTACTTTTTACGATTACTTTCTTTAGTACTATGGTCAACTTGGGCTTAAAGAACAAGTTTTTTCTTCGTCGTCCTTTACGGCCGGCACGAAAAATTAATTCTAATAATTTCTTATACAATTACTATTGGATGATCAGGGTGGTAAAGGACCGATGTA